>CAHIKZ030005619.1:1390000-1487578 GCA_903632075.3 Acanthosepion pharaonis | reverse complement strand
ATTAAACAGTATGTTTTCGTTTACGGGCCTGAATTTTGGAGAAATCATAAGCTACGACCGACTCTCAAAATGTAATGTTTATTGTAAAATGCTTTTCAAAGTGAGACATATTTCACGCAAGGAAATTTATCTGTCTGCTTTATAAAATTATGACGTAAATATTTCTACTCTTATTGTAGCTTATTGTTGAACGAACCAAGCCCGTAGATCTTTATCAGAAAGAACTCCCTTCTTTAAATAAAAGAAAAGAATGATGGCAAAGTAAGTTAGCAGCATTGTGAAACTCTTAAAAACAAACTGTATTTATCTCGTGTAACGAAAGAAAAACATTTCGTTCACAATAAGACAGAGGAACGGAAAGGGGGTTTGATAAAAAGCAGCTGTCTCTTCGAATAAGAAAGATTATTGTTACGGATTGTCCCTGGTCATTAGAGCGAGACATTGGCGTCCTCCGCTTCTTCTCAGGTGTGTGTGAGTGTTTTTTGTTTGTTTGTTTGTTCTCTCTCTCTCTCTCTCTCAATGAATCTTTCGGAGATTACCGATTTTCTGGGCCGATTTTCTTCCGATTATTTCAGTATTTCAGTCTGTTGCTTCAGCCGTCTCTACTTTTTATACTTTTGCTTTGAATTGTAAATAATCCATGTTTTATTAATTGTCCTTTGAAGGCGAGAGCCTCTTAAATATTTCTCTTCGCCTTTAAAGAATGGGCCGGATGTTCGCTCCAGTGCAGCGTTGCTGCTTTGACCTCGAGGTTAAGCAATGCTGGGTTAAGCTACGAACATGAGTGACCAGGCTTCTATGTTCACTTTTATATTTACACACGCTCTATCTCTGATATTGAGCACTTTATCCCATAAATATAGCACACCTTAAGACTATATTTCTTTATATATATATATATATATATATATATATATATAATTGTATTTCAACCTTGTATTTTTTCCGATCCTTAGCTATGATTAATTAATGATGAACATGTCATTTCCATTTATGATCGATTTCATCACGCTTCTTTTGTTATACTTGGAGAGTAATTATAAATTCTTATTGCTCAAAGTCCAGTAGTGTTATAAAAACCTCGGAGAATTCCAGTAAGATATCTTTAATCATTTCTAAGATACAACGGTTCAAACCTTTTTCTAACAATTGGACTATTTTGCTGTTACGTCCGGTATATATATATAGATTCCTATTAGCATTGAGCACTGTTTTTTTCCTCACACTATAGAATATATATATATATATATATATATATATACACACACACACACAATCTCGCTCGTATACACCATTCGGTTATATATATATATATATATATATATATATATATATATATATATATATATATTTTAAAGAAGAAATGCCGCACACGTTTTCACGTGTTTCTATGGATTTATTGAGAAAAATATTATACTGGAAATTTTTACATAATTTCAAAACACGTAATTTCTGGTCTGGACCAGGAATATTCTCGATTCAGGTGAAAAACAATAGTGGAATATTTTTTACAATAAATCCATATTAAAAAAAAACGTGTGGCAATTCATTTTCAATATACATATACAGTTGGAACCACTACAACATGTTTTTTTTTATATATATATATATATATATATATGAGAGAGAGAGCACGGATAATGATACTTGGATTGAAATCGAGAAGTTCGAATTCCAGTCGCATTACATTTTTAATACCCTTTTGGGAAAGGTGTGAATCCTCTTCTTATCCCTCCAGCTATGGCTAAAATAGCAGGACTGACTGGGTTCTATAGCCATGGATGGCAACTGGTCTAGGAGAAGGACAACTCTAAATTCAAAACCTGCGGAGGGTCGTTTGGGAACCTTGTGGCATTCGGTGCACTAGGTCTCTGTATTCGTCCCTTCAAAAGTGTGGATGGTCCTGCACGAGGCCTTCACCACTATAATCAAATCTCATGTGCCGATGTCGGGATGTCGGTTTCCTGGAAACTGATCTGCTTGATCCTCATACGTCGAATCTCGACAGGAGAGTTGATTATTTTTTATATATATATATATATATATATATATATATATATATATAATTTTAATAGAGATGCATTTAGGCAGCAAGAATTTCTTTTCAAGCATGTTTCGTTGAATATCTGCAAGTTCTTTCTGTCCACTTTTTAATATTATTTTTAAATTAGTTGTTTTATATAAATTTACCGAAGTTCATTTTTTTTTTATCTTTTTTGCTTTTTGTTGTTTTTTTTTCTCCAATTACTTTCGAATGTTGCTACATTCGGTTTTTAAGGATTTCGTCCTGTGTATTTATGGTTTTCGTGTTGTGTGTTTATGGTTCAAGCAATCGAGACAACGCCATACTTAGCAAAAAAAAAAAAGTTACATTACCACGGAAAAAAAACGAATGCTGCAAAATTCAAAACTACTCGGGGGAGGGGATGAAGCAAAAGATAAATATTTACCGGTTACTTAAAGCAACTAATCCAAAAATTTGAAAAAAAAAAAATAATAAATTAGATAGTTCTAATCGATATCATTCAACCAAACATTCTTGCTGTCAAAATACACCTTATTTAAATTATATGACCCTGCAGCGAACAAGGACATCAACACAATAAAATTTTCAACGTTCTCTCCTGGAAAGAGAAATCAAAACATGCAAGGGTATAAAATAGGGTCTTTCCTTCTGGATTCTTCCAGGAGGATTGTCAGGGAAGGAGACTGGGGTTTTTTCCCCCGTCGGAGTAGATGCTGCGGTTGGAGTATCTGTTCCGTGCCGGAAGCCTCCTCTCTTCCCTTACGTAACATCTGCTACATAGTGGTGGTATGACCGTCTATGACAAGCCTTGACCAACTTAGACCACCAGCGACCCGGGTGGAAACACTCGGGTCCCCACGTTAAAAACCAACCTGGCTCAGTTCTCAAGGTAAATCTAGGGTATGAATAAAATACAGATACGAGGGTAAGTCAAAAATTATCTCAACTTTCGTCATAATATACCTTCCGGTTTGTCCCACTGCTTTCTGCTCATACGTGCTTACAGTCACTTGAGCTTGATCGTGCCCGTTTCCTGCTGCCATTACAGTGTAGACATGGCCGCTCCACTAGCAGTGTGCATCAAGGAGGTATGAAGAAAGAATAAAAGTAAAGACCCCAGAATGACGTCAGAATCCGCGAAAATTTTTCATTCTTTAATAGTTTTGCTTAGTTTAATTTTTAACTTGTATAAATGTAGTTAAAAAAGAAAGCAAGTGTTGATAGCGAGGCTCACAAAGCAGTGCTCTGATCCCTCAATTAAGCTGCACCCCGTCCCGATCGAGGGGTTCTTTTTAGGGTTATTACGCAACGAGGGGTAGTACGCACCGGTTGTGTCTAGTATTCTAATTGCAAAGGCAGCTTGTCTTAAAAAGTGCTATCAACCAGGAATAACCTGGTCGAAATTTTTTCTTTTTTTTTTTATAGCATAAATTTTTTTTTTTTTAAAGCATAATCTTTGTTAGATAAATGGGATTGAAAGAAAAAACGGCAAAGGCACGTCACTCCAACGAGACGAGCCGTAGGAAAAAGAAACTTACATGCGCAAGATTCGGCCATTGAATTTTGAAGGCACTCCCAAACCTGACAACTGCTTTTTCTTCCTCCTGGATGTTCAATACTTTAACTCCCCACCTCATCCCCCACCCCATTTTCTTTCCCTCCGCACCTTGTATTCGGGAAGAAAGTGGCCCGGCACATTCCACTTCAACACTCAAGCACTTATGAAATCGGTCGTGGTCGCTTCTTACTGCGATCCCACCATTCATCCTTACGCTTCCCAACCTGGGTTCCCACCTGTCAGAATCCTCTTACGCCCATAATGCACACAGTCAATCCTTACGGGGTGTCCCAAACAAATTGACATCATTTTAAAATAAGAATATCCGATTAACTACATGTCACAGGCAGACGAAATTAAACAGGCTTCATGTTGAACAACAAAAGATTTATTTATCAAAATTCGAACAATATATTCAAAGGGATGTAGATTTTATAACCAATGTCACAAAGCTTCACAAAAGTTCAATATGCCCATCACATGTGACACGAGACACGTCAAGTCGGTAGTCCAGCTCCTGCTAAACACGCTGTAGCATGTCTTGCGTAACATTCTCCAATGCGACAATGATTCTATACTTAAGTTCCTCTAGCTTTGTAGAAAAGCCTCGGAATATAGACCTGTCCCTTCTCATAACTCCAGAAAATAAATTCCAAGGTGTCAATTCAGGTGAATGTGGTGACCATTTCAACAGCACATTGTCATGATCACTGCCACGCCCGATCCATCTTCCTGGTAGATTCTCATTTGAGATACGTCCGCGCTGAAGAATGTCACAGGCAGTGCACATATTGAACATTTGTGAAGTGTAAGAGAATAAGACTTTAAGAAGGAAATCCAATCTAAAAAAAAAAAGGAAACAAGGGATAAACCTTTACTTTTGTTCAAAAGACAGGTGGAGTGTGAACACAATGATAGGCGATCCTAACTACACCTATGGAGATAGTAAATAAAATTTCAGCGTTTAGGTGGAAATGTTAGAAATATAAAGTTGATGTAGACTTCAGAAAGATACGGAAACAGGAACAACGAATAAACCTCTACTCCTGTTCAAAATAGCGGAGAGGAGTTTGAACCGGACGATGGGTGAACTTATAAAAATATATTTATTTCATGATATATGCTGCAAAGTATTAGTTTTCCACGTGGCGACCATTTAGCTTTTTCCTAAAAAGCTCAAAGAGGTAAGATGCTTCTTGGGTCACGTGTTACAGCATTTGTGGTGTTATTCTTTGAGCTGCATCCGTCACAAGATTTCTACGCTCAGCAACATTTCGAATTCTCCTAACAGTGTGCACTTTAAAGTTGCACAAACGTCCTGGGTAAGACGATAGACTACATCCGCGTCCTGGGTAAGAGGATAGACTACATCCGCGTCCTGGGTAAGACGACAGACTACATCCGACAGCAAGGCCTTTGATATTAGGAGGTTTTGATAAGCGTGGAACCACCTCTTAATTGCTGGTGTTCCCAGGTCCACCCTGACCCGAGTTGGTAGCACCTGTCAGGGTCCCAGCTATGGGCAAATACTTAACCCTCTAAAAGGGGTCAAAACACTATGAAAGTATAAAAATAAGTTTTAATACTAGCAATAATTTGGGGGTGGGATTATTACCAGCAGTACATTTTTGAAAAAGAAAAAATATTACCAGCAATAAAAAATCTTGTCGGAATTAAGTAACCCATTGAGGTTAGTATGCCTTTAACCAAACCAAAGTTACACAAAAATCGACTTAAATCAAAGACCATTTCGTAAAAACAAAAATATGAACTAATGATACAAATTTTTATAAGAGTTCAGTGCTTTTAAAAAGAACCTCGGATTTCACTGAAATACTAAGTTTTGAGACACCATGTTTAAAAAAAATACATTGGTAACATCTATCTTGTACACCATTTTTAATGGCCTTGTGTCAGCTTAGGAGATAGCTAGATAACCTCGTCATGGAGTAGTGGTGAATTTTGAGAACGCCTGCAGGGTGTTCCAACCTCACAGAGTGCCCTTCAATAGTAACTTGGTATCAGATTAAACCATGTGTTGCAAATATGGGATGTCCCACCGTGGAGTTATAATTAGATACTTTGTCTGACAGACCCCCTCCCCAGGAATTGAGATTAACATCGTCCGGGAGACGATAGAATATTAGTTTGGGACGACTGGTGATTTATTTATTTATTATTTTTTTGGGGTGGGGGGTGTAGGGCTGACAGAAAAAATTAATTAAAATTTTATTATATTTATTTTAAAAGAAAGTAATGTTTTAAAACTAAAAAAAAAAAAAAACCTCTCATTTCTCACCAGTGGTGGTGGAATTTTAATAAATAAACCACACACACACACAAATAAATAAATAAAAATAACTTCAGCACTACCAAACGACACTACTTTTTAAACTGGTGAATGAAACCTGGAGTAAGG
Organism: Acanthosepion pharaonis; assembly: GCA_903632075.3. Lineage (NCBI taxonomy): Eukaryota > Metazoa > Mollusca > Cephalopoda > Sepiida > Sepiidae > Acanthosepion > Acanthosepion pharaonis. The sequence continues at coordinate 1,481,575 of CAHIKZ030005619.1, read as the reverse complement.
CAAGGCTGTAATGTATTCTGTTTACACAAATCCTGATGTTAAGTAATACTTAACCTTTGTGCAGTGTTTATACAGAGGGGCTTGCAAAAATAGGTATACATTAGGTATTCCACTATTATTGATATATTATGGCCGAGTGGTTAGAACGTTCGCTTTCTAACCATGAGACCCGGGTTCGAATCTCACCATGGTCGATTTGTCAAGATAATATCGGACTGGAGAGGTCGATCCCAGCGTACGGCACCTTCTGGAAAGCGCCTTGACCCAAGCCTTGGGAGTGACAGTTGAGTAGACGGAACCATTAGGGGCCGTCGATAGCTGTGCTAGCACGAAGTCACAAGTCATCGTGGCTGAGAGCTTGAGCATGCTGGCCTTGTTCAAATTGTTGATCACGCTAGATAACACACTCTTTCCCAGAAACTGTAACTAAAGTCTGCTCAGTATAGTTGCAGTATATGGGTTTTGTGGGTTTTGACAAACACAAATGCTCCTGATAGGCTAGCCGCTCTTGTTGACGGGTATCGTCGAATACGAATGGCCAGCTATATATATATATATATATATATATATATATATATATTATTGATATGTTTGTAAAATCATAGAAAACGTTTTGTGGTTTTTACTGTATATCTACTTTTGCACTCCTGTATATCTACATTTGCACTCCCCAGCTGAGTAGATGAGCAGTTTCTTGAACTTCCTGTCAACAGAGGCTACCGGGGATTTTGTTGATTTGCTTGTCTGTATCTTTAATCGCTCATGCCTAATGTTCTCATTATTATGTGGTACTACAGTAGTTTTAAGGTACCCCATTTTCTCCATTTCAACTTCAAGATCCTTCTATTTACTTATTTTTGTCATATTGGATTGGCGAAAAAGTTTGTCCCCTTATTAAGTAAAAAAATTTACTGAATAAACCAAACGGTGAACCCAATATTTTTAACAGATACATTTCCCTCTGATAGCACTGCCATATTTTTAAGAAAGCCTTATTTGGGGGTCTTTAATCTCTATTTCTAGTTGATCAGCATTTCGATGTGGTGTAATGGTTAACAAGCTTGTCTCGCTCGAGTCGGATTCGTTATATTCACTTACGTGCAAATAACCTAAGGAAAGGCATGAATCCATCTCTTCTCCTCAACTTCCCCCCACCCGCCTATAAAATACCCGTAAAATCCCCACCTATAAAATAGCCGTGGAAATTCCCCACACACACACCTATAAAATAGCCGTGGAAATTCCCCACATACACACCTATATAAAATAGCCGTGAAATTCCCCCACACACACACACACCTATAAAATAGCCGTGGAATTCCCCCACACACACTATAAAATAGCCGCAGTCCACCCCCAACTAAACTTAAAATACCCGTGGAAATTCCCACATTGCATTGTTAAATATTTGAGCTTAACAACTTTAACCAACTATTACGATAACAATCAGAAGTGTTGCAATGCTTAGCAAGCTTGTCTGGTTATGTCAATTATCCCAGAGTAGTGAGTTCGATCCTCACCGGGTACTCTATACTTTGAACCTTGTGCGACATTGAAGCTGTGCTTAGTAAATCACTGGGCACTTCGACGTGGCGTCATGATTAGCAAGCTTATCTCAATTATGTACTGAGTTCGATCCTCGCTGGTTGCTCCATAGTTTCGGACATTAGCCGAAAATGTAGCGGCCTACACACTCACACTCTTTATTGTAATGTGCTACATAGATTTATATTTATTTTCTCTATTAATTTATAATTTTTCCTTTGTTTTTTACAGGATTTTTTAAAAATCTATTCTGTATATATTATATTTTACTTCACATATTATTGTAAGATAATAAGTATTTATTTGCTACAGCAAAAATTAGAAGTTTTTACGATATGAAAGATCTTTCAATTTCGCTTTTAATGATCATTACCTTAAAGGGATGAACTAACCTTTATCTTACTGTTAAATACGAATTTAAATAATTAGATGCTATTTTTTATTCGAGTATCTTTTTAAAATACTAATTTCAATAAACAAATATTAAAATAAGAAAACTTAAATTTAGTAATTTAATCACTTGAAATTCATTAGTAATTATTAGTCCTATTCTACCTTATAATACTACTAATTAAAATACTTCAAGTATTGCTTGTTACTATTTTTACTTGTACTTTTTCGGTGAAATGTCTGTTTGGCCAAATATCCAGCCACGAGTTTCGGCTTTATGCGACATCTAGGTTAACATTAGTTTGTCATCCACACTGACAAAAGTATATAAAGTGACAAAAAGTGGAGACCTCATGGCTTTCTGTAACTGGTTCAGGTTGATGCTATTATCTTTTCCTTTTAGCTTTCTGTCCAGTACTCACCTTTTAATAGGTTATTATTACCTTTTAAAGCAAGGTACTAAACCTGCTTTTACGTGTTCTATATTTACTGAAATTCTGATGTTAAGTGATGCTTAACATGTGCACAATATTTCCTTTACAATTGATAATACTCTCCTGAGAGGACCAGGCTTACGGCCATTATCACGTTGAAACACCAGTTCTCGTCCGAAGTTAAGCAACGTCGAGTTTGCTCACTAATTAATTGGGTGACCGCTTGGAAATACCATATGGCGTCAGCTTGTATGTGCTGTTGGGGTAACAGATAAGGGGCCCGGAATAAGAAGTCGGTAAACAGTTCGAACTCCAGTTACTAGTAATAAAAATAAGAAAGAAATATCTGAGACATTCGAAAGACAACTTCAATATATGTGATGGGCTTTCTGGCCTTGAGATCCGGGTTCGAATCTCGCCAGGGTCGATTTGTCAGGAAGGTGATTTGTTGATGTTATCGGTCTGTAGGAGCTTTATTAAAGCTTCCTGGGAGATTGAAAGAAAAAAAAAGACAGAAAAAACTGATGTTTTCAATTATGTTTGGGTTAGTTCTCATTGGCCAGACACGTGTCACGTGTATTAAAACCGTCACTTGTCTGACCAATGAGAACTGACCCAAACTTAATTGAAAATATCAGTGTTTTCTGTCTGTTTTCTCTCAATCTCTGACGAAGCTTTAATAAAACTGAAACATGGCTTTTGTTTTATCATCCTGTCGGACTGCGATCCATATTTGATCTATATTTGATCTTTACTCTATCTATCTATCTATCTATCTATCTATCTATCAGAGAGAGTATAGGTAATAAATACATTGGCATATAATCCAAGTGGATCTTAGCAGTATCAAATATTAAAACTGATCCACAAAAAGAGCTCAAAGTATTTATTATAACAAAGCATATAAATTACACAACATAATCCGAAATTACCCCATATTCGGGGCGGGCGTATAGCTCTATTTCAACCAACGAGAAATACGTTAGTTTTATTTAGCTCCAGTGTATAGACTGTCTATACACCGGAGTTGAACAAGACTAACGTATCTCTCTTTGGTTGAAATAGATCTATACCCCACCCAGCGTATGAGTCAATTTGGGACTTTGTTGTGTAAGATATATATATATATATTATATATATATATATAAGCAATTATACTCAAAATTTACTAAATCTTAAGTAATTCCATTGTGGCTCATGCAACTCGGCAAAGGGAAAAAGAAAAAAACTCAAAATTAGACAAAAGTATTACTAAATCTTACTTATTATAAAACGCAGATTGTGTGTGTGTGTGTGTGTGTGTGTGTGTACGTTTATATATTGGATCGGTTTCCTACATTTTCAACCGATTTCAAATAAAACTTCACAGGACTACGTAAAATTACCTTGCGGTGGTTCTGACAGCGCCAAAATTGGAAAAACACAATTGTTTTTGCACGAAATCAATTTGAAAACACGATTAAGAGGCATCACGAGAATGAAAGGGGACAAATCATATCGAGTTATACTTATTATAAAACCCAGGTTGTTTGTGTGTGTGTGTGTGTGTGTGTGTGTGTGTTCGTTTATATATGGGATCGGATTTCCGTACATTTTTTAAACATTTCAACAAATTTTTTTTTTTTTTTTGCAGGTAGTGTTTCTTATTGTCTTGCACACTTTTTTTTTTTTATTTTTACATTCAGAATGCTTTAAAAATTCCATTTACAAGACAATTGTTTATAATAAAATTCTATTCAATCGGTAGACTCATAACGATTGAAAACAATGTTTTTGTTTGAGTTTGGGTTTGACCAATTCGTAAAAAAATAAAATAAAAATAAATCTAATTAAGGCATGCGTGTCCGTCAACCTTAAACAATAATCTTTGTCAATTTTATTTTTCAGTCTTTATGATGGTCGATACTTGATCTATCACTTACTGTTACATCCCCGGGCAACGCCGGGCTCATCTGCTAGTATGTTATATTATACTCTAGTTAAAAAAAAAATCGACCATTTCAGTTCTTCTATTTATTAGACACGATCGTTAAAAAAAAAAGCAACCCGTGTATTGTAAAAATCTGATGCTATTTCTCATGATTGTAAACGTTATTTATTTATTTATTTATTTATTTATTTTATCTTTGTAGTTATGCGTGTTTGGTTAGCTGCCTAAATTAACACCTCCTGACCCAGAGCATCGAAATTCTTTCATAAAGAAAATGTCTCGAGGCTGGAACCGAATCTGTATATCTCTTGTCTGGAGAATCTATCTTTTAGTTGCGAATGAAGGTTCGATTCCAGCCGAGAGCTATATTTTCCTTAATAAGGATTTCGATTATCTCGACCGGTAGTTGTTAACTTCGCCTGTTTTTTGTTTTTCTTTTTGCTTTTTAAAAAACATGGATGTCTACCCAGTAAGAGTACTGTTTATAGTAATAAGAAATAATGTTGCATTAAAAAAAAATCCTTAAAATCTTAAATATAAAGATATATCGGTAAATTTGTCATTGAAATTATTCCTATGACAGAAAAAATAATATGTTGTAGCGTTGTAATCAGTTTTGAATGTTGGCCCTTGTTAAAGCCTGCGCAGTAAGTGCGGTGTCCGCCATCTTTGATCTCCAATGGATGGCGGCATCTGACTATATATTTGAAACTGAATTTTGGGTTTGTCCTGTATGTGTGTGAATAAAAAACATCGTTTAGATAATGGACGCACATAATACAAGTATTATTTCTTTCATGAATTTTGCCCTTTATTTTATTTATTTATTTATGTATTTTTAATTAAACTTAAAAAAAAATAAAATGAAGGAAATAATTTTTCAATGGGCAAACTTTTACGTCGCGTGTGTCACTATCTCTTTTCTGTCTGTATCAAAACAGTTTTTACACGCAGCTTTCAATATGAAAATAAAAATTGTTAAAATTTAAAATGACTATTAATAAAGTCTTCTTGGCCTTAATGCAAGAATTCTCTCCCTCTCGCGTTTTCACTCGCTGAAAGCAATAAAACGAAATGGAAAATTAGATGTTCAGGAATTCATTTTAAAAATGAATTTAAAATATTAATCACTCGTCTTTCTTCTTTATCTAAATGAAAATTTCTCTTATCTTCTGGCAACGAACGAAGACAACGATCCGACAATTGCGTATTGGTGGAAGCCATTTGCTGAATGGGGTTCAGCAGACATAAGTCTCTTTGCCGGAGAATGGCACTTACTGAGCTCGTCTCGAAGGTTTTGGCACATGAAAGGAATTGAAGCCTCGCAAAGAGCTCTACAATTTTGGACCTGTGCCAGCCTCGGTTAACCTTAATATAAAACGAGTGTCTGTCGATCCACAGTTAGGAAGCTTGTCTCTCAGACCATTGTTAATGAAATTAGATTTTCAGTGCCGGCTGACCTTTCTTGTTGCCTTCAACTCGGCTCGGATAAATCGTTAGAAAATAAATTAGCTGCATGGTGAGCAAATCCGTTTCGATGACCATTCTTTAGTAAATACGACTCACACTGGTTTGTTCTTGAGACTAACTTAAGCAATATTTAAAGATATAAGAAGAATCGTATGCAGTGAACTTGTTATTCATTGAATAATGACCTTGTGTCAGACTAAGTTAAATTTATTATATATTTCCGGGGATTTTTTTCCGGATAAATTGGGAAAAGTTAGTCTTTTAAATTTTAAGGATTTTTTTTTTCAGTGAATTTGTTAATGAAAGCCCATATTTTGATGTGACCTCTTCAAAACCCATAAAATTGCGAGAATGAAAAGGAAGAGAGAAATTTAATGGAGGAAAAAATTGCACTTTAAATATGTCAGTGGAATAAAACATTAACTTAAAAAAAAAAAGCTTCTTCCATACACAAGTTCTTTGGATTTACATTGATTCAGCAGACGAGAGTTTTTCTTTCTTTTCTCTTCCTCTCTTTTCTTCGCCTTTTTTCTTTTATATTCTCCTTTTTATCTTTTTCCTTCGTTCTTTTGTCTTTTTCATTTCCATTTTATCTTCTCTCTCTTTTCCTTTCTTCTCTCTCTTTTCCTTTCTGGTTTCTCTGATTCGCTCTCAGTTCCTTTCTCGTTTCTCTCTCTCTCTCTGTGTTCCTTTCTCGTTTCTCTCTCTCTGTGTTCCTTTCTCGTTTCTCTCTCTCTCTCTCTGTGTTCCTTTCTCGTTTCTCTCTCTCTCTCTCTCTCTCTCTCTCTCTCTCTTTCCTTTCTCGTTTCTCTCTCTCTCTTTCTCTTTCTCTCTCTCTCTCTCTCAATTTCCTTTCTCGTTTTTCTCTCTCTCTCTGTGTTCCTTTCTCTCTCTCTCTCTCTCTCTCTCTCTGTATTTCATTTTCATTCTCTCTCTCTCTGTGTGTTCGTTTCTCGTTTCTCTCTCTCTCTGTGTGTGTTCGTTTCTCGTTTCTCTCTCTCTCTCTAACTTTCCTTTCTCATTTCTCTCTCTCTCTGTGTTCCCTTTCTCGTTCTCTCTCTCTCTCTCTATGTTCCTTTCTCGTCTCTCTCTCTCTCTCCTGTGTTTTCTTTCTCGTCTCTCTCTCTCTCTCTCTCTCTTTCCTTTCTCCTCTTCTCTCTCTCTTTCCTCTCTCTCTCTCTCTCTCTGTGTATTTCCTTTCTCGTCTCTCTCTCTCTCTCTCTCTCTCTCTGTGTTTCCTTTCTCGTTTCTCTCTCCGTGTTTCCTTTCTCGTCTCTCTCTCTCTCTCTCTCTCTGTTTTCCTTTCTCGTCTCTCTCTCTCTCTCTATTTCCTTTCTCGTCTCTCTCTCTCTCTCTCTGTGTTCCTTTCTCATTTCTCTCTCCGTGTTCCTTTTCTCTCTCTCTCTCTCTCTCTCTCTCTTTCCTCTGTGTTCCTTTCTCGTTTCTCTCTCTCTCTCTCTGTTTCCTTTCTCATTTCTCTCTCTCTCTCTCCGTATTTCCTTTCTCGTCTCTCTCTCTCGTCTTTCTCTCTCTCTCGTCTCTCTCTCCGTGTTCCCCTTTCTCTCTCTCTCTCTCTCTCTCTCTTTCCTCTGTGTTTCCTTTCTCATTTCTCTCTCTCTCTCTCTCTCTCCGTATTTTCTCCTCTCTTCGTCTCTCTCTCTCTCTTTTCCCTCTCTCTCTCTCTCTCTCGTCTTTCTGTGTTTTCCTTTCTCGTTTCTCTCTCTCTCTCTCTCTCTGTGTTCCTTTCTCGTTCTCTCTCTCTCTCTCTCTCTGTGTTCCTTTCTCGTTTCTCTCTCTCTCTCTCTGTGTTCCTCCGTTTTCCTCTTCTCCGTTTTTCCTTTCTCGTTTTTCTCTCTCTCTCTCTCGTCTCTCTCCGTGTTCCTTTCTCGTCTCTCTCGTCTCTCTCTCCGTGTTCCTTTCTCCTCTCTCTCTCTCTCTCTCTCTTTCACTCTGTGTTCCTTTGTCGTTTCTCTCTCTCTCTCTCTCTGTGTTCCTTTGTCGTATCTCTCTCTCTCTCGTTTCTTCAGTATTTCATTGTTTTCCTTACTCTTCTGTTTCTTTTCTTTTTCTTCTCCCGCCTTCTTTTTTACTTTCTCCACCCCTTCTTTTTTTATATTTCTTTTCTCTTCATTCTTCCTCTTTTCCATGTTACCTTTTTTCCATTTCGTCTTTCCTTTTTTTTTTCTCTTTCGTCTTTCTTTCCCTAATTTTTTTCTTCTCTCTTCCTCGCGTTTTCTTTCATTTCTTATACCATTTCCGTATTAACACGTTTTTTTTTTTTTCTCATACTGTTTATAAAATGATTTTATTTGTCCCCCCCAACACTCTTTCTCTCTCTCATAAACGCCACCGAAGGTTTTTTTTTTTGCTTCGGGGGAGTTTTACAAGTGCAGTTGCGTAGGAGTCCATGACACCGTCCTCCCTCACTTTATCTTTCCTTTTTTTTTTCCTTTTTAATGTTTTTATTTGGAATTTGTTCAACCCCTTCCTTCCTTCCTCTTTACGTTCGACCTTGTTCGGTACTCGCTTGTTTCTGCTTAGTGTTCAGTCTCTGTTTGAAGGGCTTTTGTTAAGGAACGGCGTCACGCACGCGCCCACCGCCGCCGAGTTGCTGTTGCCCAGCCGAGCGAGTCGGCCGTAACACGTAAAACCTCCCGACAACGCATCTCATATATATATATATATATATATATATAATATAAGTGCATGTGTGTGTCTGATAGTAATTCACTCGTTTTGGAGTTTTATTTAGATTTTTTCCTTCCGTACTTACGACATATTCTCAATTTCTCCTTTCTTTTCCTTTCTTCTCACTGTTTCTACTTCTCTTTCCTAGTTTTTTTCCTCTCCTTTTCTTTCCATGGTTTTTCTTCTCTCTCTCTCTTTTCTCGGTTTTTTCCCTCTTCTTCTCTTTTTCCGTTCTTTTCCTATCTTTCTCTCTCCACATTTCTTTCCTCTCCTTCTTCTATCGGCTTTTTCTTCTTTTTTCTTTTTTCTTCTTTTTTCTTCTTTTTCTTCCTTTTTCTTCTTCTTTTTCTTTTTCTATCCGCTTTTCTTCTTCTTCTTTCAACGTTTTTTCCTCTCCCGTTCATTACTTCCCACATCGTTTTTCATTCTAAATTAAATGTCATCTTCTCAGTACATTATTTATTACATGTTCTCCCCTGACAAACCAAATTTTTACGGATGGTTCGCCGCGTCTACTTAAGACTAGAGCATCCAAGCGCTCTGTCAAAACTGTTGCATCCAACATAGATACACCAACAGACACACAGACAGAGAGTGGCGCACTGAAATCAATGTCCCCCATACATTTCCACGGAAAAACTAAAACAAATACGGAGAGTAAAATGCATTACTGTGCTCACATCCAATGTTTGGTCTCTGGAAGCATTGATGTGTGTCAATGTGTGCTGTTTTTTTCTGCATGTCTTTCGGTGACACAAGAATGTTTGGATGTCAATCTGAGGACAGTGCAAAGATTACGAAGGTGTTTGGAGGGATCACTAGTGATGGCGAAATTATGTCTTCATTTATCTTTCCACAAGGCCTCATTCTCAACACGTAATCCTACATCAAGTGTCTTGAGGAGGTAATGCTTCAGTGGTTCAAGAGGGTGACCGCTGGAAGACCCTATGTCTGGCAAAAGAACTCTGCACCATGCCACACAAGCAGGAGAACCCAGTCATGGCTGTCAGACAATTTCTGGGACCACGTGATCCCTTACATCTCTCCAGTCCGCAGTCTATGGAAATAAAACTCCTTGTGACACCAAAGATGAAGGGTTATGGTAGCATTCACCAACCTAAACAAGGAGACCGTCCAGAAGAGTTGCAGGAGATTCTGAAGTCGTCTGGAGGTTGTGGTTGAAGCCAATGGTGATTTTTTATTGAATAAATTGACTCTTTAGTAATTCAAGATATTTTTGTGCAATGTTGGTAAATATGTCTGTTAAAATGAGATGTCAGTGTTGTTTTCATTTTTGCGCCATTTCGCCGACAATTTATCCATCGCACCCTTTATAGTGATTTTCCAATCGTAGCTCAGATGTGGCACAAGGCCGAAAGTATGGGGCACCCAGTGAGGAGAGAACTCACTAATTAGTCGTAATTGTTTTAGTGAGACAAGCCTTCTAACCATTAAACCACTGTGAGGTGCCCAATCGCACCCTGTATATGCGCACATGATGGCTGTTTACTTTTTACACGAGTACTACCATCGCTAACAAGTTTTCTATTGACGCGGATTTGGGAATTCATAGTTTACTTTCTCCTCGATTGGTTGCCGATGACCGGTTGTCTTACTGTTTAGACCAAAAATTCACAACATGGGACACGATAACATTTGGGTGGGGCATGCATAGGTTGTGCGCCCTTCAGTTATGTGCCATGCGTGATACACGCTTACGCGATCATGTATCGAAAGATACATGACTGACGAGGCAGATTTTTTCCCCGCAGTAGGTTGCCATTTCTTTCTGTGGTAGTTGCAGATAGAACCCGGTCTGTCTTGCTATTTACCGATAGCTGATGGAAGAAGAAGAGGATTAATACCTTTCCCAAGGGTATTAGCACGTAAGTGAATGTAACGGATTCGACTGGAATTCGAACTCGGCTCCTCGATTCTTCAACCCGAGCCGCTATCCATTACTCCACTGAGCCTCCCCGGTTTTCTATACCAACAGAATAAGGGGGCAATTCGAGAATAAGTTATTAGCAAGTGAATTGTTTTCTAGTCAGTCTGAGTGAGAGTGTTAATGTTAATGCGTCTTAATACATACGATGCACAGGTAGTATTAAATATTTTGTGTGTATGTGCGTACACGTGTAATTTGCATACAGATATTTCCCGTCTCTCCGCATTCGCGTGTCTCGTTCAGCAAAGAGGGTGTGATGCATGTCGCTGGAAGAGCCCAGGTTTTGTCGGCCAATCAGCGCGTGTGAGCATTCAGTTGGTTTCCTTCACGTGAATTACAGTAAAATTTTGAATATGTAAAAATTAAATATTGCTATTTCACCAAAATTTTAGAAATACCAAAGTAGAACATGGTCCAAAATCGTCTGGGAACTACAGGTTTTTAGACACTAGCTGGTAGGAGAAAAGATGAATTCCTACCTTTCTCCAAAGGCATTAGTACGAAAGGGAACGGGATGGCATTAGCCGGAATTTCATCTGGACTCGCTGAGGCTCATGTTCACTGAAGAGCAAGAGATTTTCTGTCATTCAACGTACATCAATAGCCTGTCGATACTTAGGAGACAAATGTAGAGTTCTTATGACAGTCGACGGCAAGTTTAAAAAAATAAATAAAAAAAGAAAGAAATGCTGATGAACGAAAAGAGGGGGGATGGAGACGAAAGAAAGATATAAATACATAAACTTGCTTTCTTGGGTTTTCTCACTCCTTTACCCCTTTGGTAATGGGTGAAGCAATTTTTTTTTTTTTTTTTTTTTTTAGTATGACCTATAACTTACATCGGAAGAAACTTAAGCCAGGCCAGGGAATCATGCTTACAATCGGAAAAAGCATTGAAATTTTCATATCGTATAATGAGAAAAGACGGCTTGGAGAATTTAACATTCACAGGGCCATAGAAAAGGCAAGAGAATTTAATTTTAATGAGTTTCTTGAGTGAAAGGGAGATATAACAAATGCGAAGATGTGGTGCAGATAAAATAAATGGTTACAAGTTTATTTGCAGCAAGAAAAGACTGGGAGTTGTGGAGAGCCATGATCGTCTACGTTCGGAATAGACACGGTATATGAAAGAAGTCTATGCTAGTAAAATAAATAAAAATAAAACCAGCTCGTCATTGTCGCAGTTGCTATCCGTGCCAATAGCGATCGTCGACCGATTTTCACTTCTCATTGCTTCACTGTCAAACCCGAAGCAGAAATGTTTTTATGTTCTGCTGACCTACATAAAAATCAGGGCACACGTTTTACTAGTAAGCTTTCTGTGTTGGACCCGAAAGTACAAAAGCTGAAGAATTTCTTAAGTAGAAGAGTGGAGTTGACTATTGTATTGAGACTAAAGTTACTGCTACTTGCTCGCTAGCAGTGGCCCGACACGAGAATTCGTACGAGACTGGCTTGTGCGTAAAGTTTTCAGAGCAACTCATATTCGCGATTTCTTTTAAACAGTACCGTGACATAGACAAATGTTTCCTTTTCTTTCTTTTTTTTGTGAGGGGTGGACAAAAGAAATTTAGAATTTGAAGTTATTAAAGGCCGGCACAATGTTTAGAGGCAGGAACATTTAAAATTTCTAGTACCTCCATGCTTTGATAGTATTTTTTTTCTTTTATTTCTTTCTTCATTGTATTTTTTTTAAAATAAAAAAAACCCTGTAAAAAATAAATAAATAAATACTACAACGTAAAATTTAAGGGAGCCAAGGCCCCCTCCGCCCTTATGGCCCTGTTAAAATATTGCCGACGACTTTCTGACGTTAAGCCTATTAAACACACTAAATATACTTGTGAAGAGTTAAAAGTAAAACGGTTTTCCTATTTGAATTTTATGATAAATTCTTAAGTTAGTGACTCAATAAGCTCATGGTGACGTCTACGACAGCAAAATATCCGTAGAAATTCCCCTATCACATCGTTAAATATTTGAACTTAACAACTTTGAAAAGGATTTCAATAATCCTCATAAAAACGCTGGGGCACCCCGACGTGGTGTAAATGGATAGCAAGCTTGTCTTGGAGTGAGTTCGATCCTAAATGGCTGCCCCCCCCCAATACTTTTTAGGCCTTAGCAGGAGACGTTTAAACACTTCAATCTTTCTTTCTTTTACTATTTTCTCGACATCCAACATCAAGGCACCTGATCGGGATATTTTGAGGAGCATGGAACCACCTCTTAATTGATAGTGTTAACAGGTCCAAACTCCCCACCCCCACCCCGCCCAAAAAAAACTAGGGTAAAATTGTAAAAAAAAATCTGGGGTGAAAGTGTAAAAACAGTTTTTAATACAGTGTAACCCGGATATAAGAGAGTTGTCGGGACCGGAGAAGAAGTCTCTTATATCCGGGTTTGGTCTATTTTGTTTACATTAACACAGGCTCTAATTTGGGACCAGAGAAAATCTCTCTTATATCCGGGTTTCTCTTATATCCGGGTTTCACTGTACCAACAATACTTTCTTGTAAAAAAAATCATTGAATGAAAAAATTATTACCAGAAATACTTATTTGGGAAAAAAATATTACTACAAGCAATACATTTTGGTTAAAAAATACTACCAGCAGTACATTTTGGGGAAAAACTTGCCAGCAATACTTAAAAAAAAAAAAAAAAAATTGCCAGCAGTACATTTTGGATTGGTAGCACCTGTTAGGGTCCCAGCTATGGGCAAATAGTTAACCCCCAAACTGGGGTCAAAACACTATGAAAGTGTAAAAATAGGTTTTAATATCAGCAATGCATTTTTGTAAAAATTTATTACCAGCAATAAATTTTTGAAAAAAAAATTACCAGCAGTATATTTTTGAAGGAAAAATATTTTTGTAAAAATGTATTACCAGCAATACATTTTTTGAAGAAAAAATATTGCCAGCAATAGATTTTTGGGGAAAATATTAGGTTGGTGCAAAAATAATGACGTAATGATGTCGTTTTTTGACGTTAAAAAATACGCCCAAAAAACGACATTATTACGTCATTATTTTTGCACCAACCTAATATATATTAGCAGCAATACATTTTTTTTTTTTTTTTTTTAAATCATTACAGCAATAAAATTCTTGTCGGCAATGAGGTTGATAGTGATTTTCCAAGCGTAGCTCAGATGTGGCACAAAAACCGAAAATATGGGGCACCCAGTGAGTATCGAACTCACTACTCAATCGTAATTGTTCTAGCGAAACAAGCTTACTAACCATTACACCACACCGAGGTTGATATGCCGTAAACCAAACCAAACCAAACTTTCATGTTCTCACTTTTGTGCCACTGATATGTCTTTTCCATCCTTCCACGCGATGGAAACAAAATAGTCCATTATTTATTCGCTTTTGTTGGTATACAAAGCAACAATAAGACTGGGTCGTACTAGTAATAAAATAACAATACTCTCCAGTTTATACACACTCCCAGTTGATTAATCTTTTAAAGAACAACATATTCTCAGCTCCCACCTTCCCTAGGTGATATGCGTGATGCACGCTTGGGCGATCAAGTCTCTTTTCGATTCACGATTGACTTGGCATTAGAATTACCGCAGTAGCCTACCGTTACATTATACGCTAGATGAGTTGCCAGTCTGTCCTGCTATTTAATCCATAACTAGGGGGAGCTGGATATTTGCGCGGAAGTGAATATATAACGAACTCTACTGGATTTTGAACTCTGCTCTCTGAGTTCTCATTCCGAGCCGTTACCCATCACACCACCTGTACATACAAGCTTAAAGTACCTGGTATTCCCAAGCGGTTACCGAACTACGTACTGTTCAGGCTCAGCTTTGCTTAACTTCAGCGATCGGGCGAGAACCGGTGTTTCACGTGACCTTAAGCTTAATTCCCCCGTCCCGCCACCATCTTATCCCGCATTACCCGATTATTTTTGAAAAGAAATTTCTGACAAAATGATCATTTAAAATAGCGCTTTGAGAACGGACAGAACTGATTTTTAGAGATTCTGCCAGAATTTCTCGGAGGAGGAGGGGTTATCCTGATTTCTATTATTTACATGCGAACTATTATCCTCATCTTTGTTGTTGTTATGACAACGTTTCAGCCACTGTGCCTTTCGCCTATCATCTGGCGCATGTTGATCCTTATAGTAATTTTTCCAAGTGTAGCTTAGATGTGGCATGAGGCACCCAGTGAGGATCAAACTCTCTCCTCAGTCGTAATTGTTCTATCGAGACAAGCTTACTAACAATTACACCGTCTCGAGATGCCCCAAAAATGATTTTCTAAGCGTAGCTTAGATGTGGCACACGGCCGAAAGTATGGAGCACCCAGTTAGGATCGAACCTACAATTCAGTTGTAATTGTTCTATCGAGACAAGCTACACAGCCTCGAAATGATTTTCTAAGCGTAGCTTAGTTGAAGCACAAGATTCGAAAGTGTGGAGTACCCAGTGAGGATCGAACTCACTACTAACCCTAGCATTAACCATTATACCGCTTCCAGGTACCTATGCCGATCCTTATAGATTCAAATAAAAATGGCCAATATTTACCTGTCTCCTAACCAAGCAATCGTCCTGATTATGACGATAAACTACATCCGCGTCCTGGGTAAGACGATAAACTACGTCCAACAGCAAGGCCTCTGATCAAAATGTTTTGAAGAGCGTTGAACCACCTCTTAATTGTTGATGTTCCTAGGTCCACCCTGACCCGAGGTGGTAGCACCTGTTAGGGTCCCAGCTATAGGCAAATAGTTGACACCCCAAACTGGGGTCAAAACACAATAAAAATTGTAAAAATAGGTTTTAATACCAGAAATACTTCGTAAAAAAAGAAAAAAAAAATTACCAGCAATAAGTTTTCGAAGAAAAAATTATCAGCTATACTTTTTTGAAAAAAAAAAAACATTTACAAGCGATACATTTTTTAAGAAAAATTATTAGCAAAATAGATTTTTGAAGAAAAAAAAATTACCAACAATACATATGATAAAAAGAAGTTACCAGCAATAAAAAATCTTGTGGGCATTAAATAACCCACTGAGGTTAATATGTCGTAAAACAAACCAAACGAAACCAAACCAAGGAAATGCTTATAGACTCTTCCTTTGAGGAAGTCCCATTCTTGAAACAATTCCTTCTTTTCAGAAAATGCTTTATAACAACTATAGATTTATTTATTCTTTCAGGGGAACTGAATTCTTTTTTCAATAGCGAAATAGGCGACTCAGAATAAATGTACGGTAATCCTTCAGATAAGCGGCGTATATTAATCTGCCTCAGTTCTGCTTCATTTAAACAGCATAAAATAAACTGTCATTTTATATCTTTAAATATTTTTTTTTCATCGTAAATATTACCGTGGCCAATGGCGCCCTGATCATTGGGTATTCGGTGGTATCGAGGACACATGGCACAGTGGATAAAGGCGTTAGTTAGATCCAGTGACAGGACCCAAAGAGTGTGAGTTCAATACCAGGTTAAGGCAGTGGATAACTTTCAGAGGGAAATTAACAGGAGATAACTGATAACTGACATCCATTAAACATGACACGTGGAATTAGAACAGTCTACCCTAGTGAGCGAAATAAAGGCATTCCAACCACCTGAAGCAGGCCGGAGCGTACAACGGCCGAAACGGTGTAATAAATATGACTACAAAAATGAGGACAATAGTCAGAATAATGTAAATAACGTACATAATACATCATCTCAGAAATATAGACAGGTACTTATAAATCTCGCTAATTAACCCATAGCTGGGGAAAAAAGATGTGGATTCATACCTTTCCGAAAGGTTATTTGCGCATATGTGAATATGCTCTCCAATTAACAATTCCGAGCCATTACACCACTCGAACACCCAAGCTTACAGCACTTGGTATTCCCAAGCGGTCACCCATCTAGGTACTGACCAGACACGACATTGCTTAACTTCGTACGCCAACGTGGTGTTGTCGTAAGCCTTATGTCGTCGTTATTCATCAATAGTATTTTGTGGATCCCGCAGCACAAGAACAAGTTCGTGTTTTCAATATTCATTTGCTGTGTCGACCAGCATTAGCCATTGTAATAATGTTTAATTGTAACAAACACATATAGATTTGTCTTATTGATTTTTACGCTGTTCAGGGAATAGCAGTTTATTAGAAGCCGTTTAGGTGAAGAATTACCAAAAGTAACTTTTTGCTAAATATATGCGAAGAACTTAAAGGTCCAACCTGACCTGGGGTAGTAGAACCTGTTAGGGTCTCAGCTCTGGGCAAATAGCAAACACACCACCAAACAAAAACCTATGAAAGTATAAAAATTCATTTTATAGTAAAAAATACCAGCAATACTTTTTTACACACAAAAAATGTATCCACAATAAATATTCCTAGCAAAATTACCAACAATACATTTTATAGCAAAATGACCGACAATAACAAAACATTTTATCCGTCGTTGAAGGCATACGATTGCGTTCAAAATATATTTAATTAAAGTTATAAAATCGTGTTTAAAATATTTAGATTTCAGCATTAAATAACCCATAGAGGTGTTGATATGTCACTAAACAAAATCAACCAACCAACATGAAAGAACTCTTTCATAACATTAGTCCATATAATATCCTACAATTTCTTAAAGAGATCAAACTGTATTTCAAAATATAACCTCAACTAAGCTACAACATAAAACATACATATCACCGCCCCTAGCAATTATGTCCACACAAACATGTATATACACAAAAGCTAAGTATCATCTACCATGTATTCAATTACGAAAGCAGACTAACATATTTTCATGACTTCAAACAAGAAAATTAAAATTTCGGCATTAGATGACCCATAATAGGTTGATATGCCGTTAAATGAACAAATCAAATTATTCTCTGGAGAAAAATTTCAAATAAAATATTTAGTAAATATAATTATCATCTTATAAATTGAATAAGACTGATGAATTATGTTTTTACGGTCGAAATATATAATTAAAGGGATTTGGGATTTTTATTGTTTATTAATTTTTGCTTTGTAACAATGGTAATTGAGCCTTTTTGGATCAGTTTTAATATTTCATATTATTTTAATTATATACAATGGATTTAATTTATATATATATTATATATATATATATAAATTAATTTAAATATGGCTTTTTTACATAGTTACCAGTAAAATTAAAAACCGAAGCTAAAATTATATCTATAAAGATTAGTTCTGTTTTTACTTTAATTATATAATTAAATTTGAAGTTTTAGCTTTCTTTTTGAAACATGGTTTCCTTATATAAAACCATATTTTTAAATATTTATAATATTTATGCTCTTAAATTTACATTGAGCACTATTTTTTGTAAAATAAAAAATATCAATAAGAACACCGATTATATTGATGTTGCATTTTTTTTTTATATATATATATATATATATATATATATATATATATAGTTCCACACTAGAAGGAGAGTGGGAAAGAACAAGAATTAAGAAGACAACGAAATGATTGATGCTCCATTTAAATTTTTCGAAGATCAAAATGATGAGAACAATAAAGCGGAAATCTGATTCCACAGGCGAGAAGTCATAAAGAAACTATCAGCATTATAACAAAGGTTGCATCCATTAGCCATTGACTTTAAAATTTGAGACCTTTTTTTTTTTTTCTTTTACTTGTGCTTAAATTTTTAAAGTTTTGGTTTTTGAGTAAAGTTTTTTTTTTTTTTTTTTTTTTTTTTTTTTTTTTTTTAAATCCAAAAAGGGTAATAGGGAAAACTGATCTTCACTGTGTGTTATCTTCAACTAGCCACAATCACTGACCCAGACAAACTACAATATACGCCGTGTTCAGTGGCGGAAGGGCGTATTCAACATTTGATAATTTTGTGGCAATACGCGCTTAAAGGTTTTAGGCAGTTTTGATCAACATTTCTTTTCACGGTTAGGCATAATGAATTGTAAATGTAGGACTACCTTACACTTAAGTAAAATAATAACAATGATAATATTTATTAAGAATTTCTTACAGGAAATATCAAGTTTTACAAAAATATTGTTGACAGTTATGTATTTAGTTACATAACAAATAAATAAAATAATATAAATTTTGATGTTATATTCGATTTGTTGTTGGGTATTTTTCATTTGTTCCTTTGTTATTGGCAGCATTTTAGAATATTTTGGCTGCAATGCTAAGTTTCCTAAGTTGAACAAACTGGAGCTATTTCGTTTATGCTTTGTTACCTCTCTTTTCCATTGATATTTTTAGATTGCTTTCTTCCAGTCATTTTGATGGGCAATAGCGAAATTCTGAAATTTAGAATCATCTTATTCCATTTAAAAAATAAAGCCTGTAAAAAGGAATATTTTAAATTAATATACGACAAAAAATTAAAATGCTTTTGACAAAAAACTTAATGATTTCATTATAATTATGTAACAATAATGTAATGATATTCCGCAGACAAATCTACAGTTTATGTTACTTCATCTCATTGCATGGTTACGAACTATAAACCTAAAGTGAGACTGAAATATTGTGTAGTCGGCTTTAACTTTTTGTAAATTACCTGGATATGATATAATGAATAATTTGCAGTGAAAAAAACAATTTTCGATGTTTCTTGAATACGGCCCTCTCCGCCGAACGAGTCATTCATTACATCAAGACAACACATTGTTACTGACCATACATACTACAGTCACCATAATACCTCAGAGTCTCTATGAAGTCATAACTAGTCCTCTTATGTACAATTTATGTCAGGATGGGGAATATATTATATATTTAAACCTAATGTGTATTGAGGAAAGTTAATCAGAACAGTTACCATGAAAGTATTTATAGAAATGGCACAGGAAAGCGGTGGAAATGTAACTGAATCTGAGACCAGTAACAGTGCAGGTTATTCTTTGGATTTTATCAAGAATCTCTAGATATATAGAAAGGGTTACCAGATCAGACGTAGCAGCAATATTCAAAGCAAGGACGAATGGTTGACATAAATATGTAAGATAGATTCTAGCGAGAAAAAGACACAGAGAACCGACTTTCCTAATTGCAAACTTATCAATTGATTAATTATACTCTTTCGTTAGTCGTTTATATTTGAGTTTATAAGCATTTACTTGGAAGGTACTATCTCTTATCGTACGCCTCTGCAGTCGGTGCAGTCAGCGTATGGTGTAGGCAGTCATAGTTATCACCCGCTTCGAATTACTCGACTATAAAAGAAATGGTCAAATATGGGCAGTAGTCAAATTACATTGAATAAAGTATCGCTAAAATCGTCTGTTTCTCTTTACGACGTGTAAGCTCGTCTTCACCGGCATGGCAACTTCGGCTGTGGATACGAAACTCATTAGTATTGAGTGTACAGTCCTTTCCGGAAATAGATTACGGCTAATTGGTTTTTTGTGACTTTTACTTCAAAGCATTATTACAAACCGAGATTTGCCTTCGGCTTTAAAAACAAGTCTAAAACTCCTCTTGCCGTTGAGCAGTGGTTTGCAGACAGGCTTGCTTCCTGCCTCATTACAACTCTAATGAGTCTGATCTTCTGCTAAACGGGGAGAAGATAACAAGAAGTCAAATGCATAGAACCTCAAAGTGTTTTAAAAGAATCATTTAGCAACAGATTTGGGCCTTAATGAAGATACTGAGGAAACTGTAAACAAGAAATCTCGAATCTATCGATGCGAACGAGATTTCTCGAAATCTTTCATGTCGACAAGAATCCTCGAATTTTTTTTTTTTTCAATTTTCATGTGTCGACGATATTTTTGTCGACTTTTGATGTCGGCGAAATTTCACCAGCTTTTTGATGCCAAAGCGAATCTCGCGATACTTTTAAATGTCAACGAGAATCCTTGAGACTTCAAATGACAATGAGATTCCCGCAGAGTTTCGATGACAATTTAGTTTACACGGGACTTTTGATGTCGACGAGATTTCTCGAGTCTATTGATGTTTGAAAGAGGTTATTGTTTTTGTTACTCACGATGTTTTTTTTCTCTTATCTAATCAGTATCCGGTTTGAATGATTGTTTAATAAAAATCGATTGCCCAGGGAGCTTCTGTAGTGTTCCAGAAAGAGAGTTCAGCGATTTTCTTTTGCACACACACCTGACATATACGCACTAGTAATGATACCCGACGTTGCGAGGGTCAAATATTGCCTTTCTCGTGCTACGCTACGCCCTTGATGTTTTTTGGGGAGGTCGTTTTAGAGATTTGCGTATGCCTTTAAAATTAAAATGAAATGGTCCCAATTAATAGATACGTTCACCTATCGTCCAGTTTACACTCCTCCCAGGTTTTTGAACAGGAGTAGAGGGTTATTCCTTGTTTCCTGTTTAGGATTGAGTATCCGGTTCCTTCTAAAGTTTTCTCATTCTCTTTCACTCCCAGTACTTCCTTTATGTCTTAGTGGCATTATCGCCTTGTTTGGGGTGAATTGATTTTAAAAAAAAAATACAGCTCGATAGGCTACAAAAATTTGGTAATCGATATTTAATATGCGTCATGTTTTCTATATTGAAGATCTGAATCTGGGTCCATCACTCGCTGTCTACATGTGATTTTGCCGGCCTATATGTAATGTGTATACGTACGTCTATGTTGTACATAACACATACATGAGCTCGAGTTATTTAATATACCCACAAACGCGCACATATACTCACACAGTTGAACTGAGTTTGAAGTAAGACATTGGGATAATAATACATTTCCATCCCACTCAGTCTGAACAATCCTTACCCTGGGATGAGCAATAAAATCATAAATTTGGGGGCAAAAAGAGAAAACTCAGATTTTTCACTGTATACGTTCTATTACTTCATGTATAGCGCGACCCAAAATTTTTTTTTGCCTGAATTTTAACACCTCCAGAAAAAAAATTATCTATGTATAGTGCGACATATTGTTTTCTGTGTAAAACTGATAAAAACTCACACTCTACTAGAGTATATACGGTAATTTTGTCGAAATATTGTAGGTCTGTCTTCTATCTATCTATATAAAAAATTTTGTGACTTCTGTCAGTCTGTCCGTCACACCGTCTAAAATAGCTATGCATTGACCGATCGAAAAAAATTGGGGGGAGAAGTTCAAATACGTAATTGGATACAAAGTACAGTTAGTTTTAAGAGGGTGCGTAGCTTATTACAATACATTTTCATTATTTTAGTTATATTATTTAACAATCGAAATACTCCCACTATTTAAAAACAATTTAACGATTAAAATAACAAATACTTATTTATTGTTTTCTTTTTGTTTTGTTTTTTTTGCATATCTTTTAAGTTTTTATTGGATTGCGAAATTGAACAAAACAAAGAGTTTGTAAATCTTGACAAAAATATTAGCGATAACTTCAACAATAATAAATACGCATGGCCAGTTATATGCTGCATGCTCAAGGGTAAGAAATCCTTAGAATTTATACTTCACTGTTAAACAGCAAAAAAGAAATTTTCTTAAAAAATATTGTTTACCATGAAGTCCTATAAAATTAGATTAAATTAAAAACATTATTAAACCTCGAAGTTGGGTTTTTGTCAAAGTATTTTCCAAACAAAGCAGCTGACTTACATTTCATTGAATGGTTTGCTAAATTGAACGAAACAGAGTTTGTAAATCTTGACAAAAAGGTTAGCGATAACTTCAACACTGATAAATTTTGTGAGGATTCTAGTTAAATTAAAATATCCACGAGGAACGACACTTCTTTTTACGATGCTGTATTCGTTGTTATTTCGCCAGCGAACACTCATTTGAGTCATAAGGGGATATAATTGTATGATCTGGCGAAGGATTCTACTCTCGTCTCAGAAGGTATAATGTCTAATTCCAGTGGACTCGTTCCCATCAGACTATACCACTCCATTGCGCTTAGAGGACGCAGAGTCAGGACTATTCTCTGAGGCCTGTGGTGTGCCAGAAATGAAAACCAAAGGGGTTGGACAATTTCTGTCTGTTCCCACCTGTGTGTTTTGGGTCCACATCAAACGTTATTTTGTGCTGAATTTGCCTCCCTTCCGCTTGTACATTAATAAAATACAATCTCTCTCTCCCTCTTTCTCTCACTCAGACGCACATTAAGCCATTTTGCTCTCGTTTCTTTCCTCTCCCCCCCCTCTCTCTCTCTCTCTCTCCCTTTCTATTCCTTCCACTTCGCTACCTAACATCAACCTTGTTCTTTTCTCGTCGCCCTCCTCCCCAGGGTTCTTATAGTCTTCGCTAAGTATGAAGCACGTTCAAATGTTTCATTGTTTTACAGTTGAAATGGCGAGATGTAACCGTAAGTTCTATGTTGACAGTTTCTTCTTTTGCGCTTGTAGAACTCTCTTCCCGTTTTTTGCTTCCCAGTCAATTTTGATTTTCAAAAAATTAAATGCAATGTCAATCGTTATCGTCTGTCTTCTTATTTTCTCTTTTATAGTTTTCGTTCCTCGCCCAATGTTTTCCTTTTTCTTGTATTCTTTCACGTCCAGTAACTTCCTGCGTCTTAGTGGCTTTCTTGCCTTGCTTGGGAGTGAAATTATTTAGATGGATGTCCAAATTTTTTAATGCTTCGGTCTAATAAATAGAAAAGAAACGCATATATTCTTGGGTGCTGCACAAAATTACATATTTAGTAAATATATTTATTTACTTATTTAATTGTTCAAGCCAGACTTTAATAGCAAAGTTGATGGAAACAAAAAGAAAAAGATTTAAATGAAATTAGCTCGATTATATATCCAAAATACATTATTAAAAAAGACAAAACCCATTACGCATTATTACGAAAAATTTCTAAATGTTAAATTCCCATCGTCTCTCGTTGATGTCTTTTTTGTAGCCGCATCAACCTAAATAAACCCGTCCCTTAGGACTTCATTGGACTAGGTGTCGTCAAACGAAAACTTTTTCCACTTTGTCATATATCTTTCCTCCAAAACTGTTCCTGATATATAAAAAATTATATATCGTTATCCCATATATATATATATATATTTTGTTGAAACCTCCTCTCCTGATGAGTGAACTGAACGGTTATAAAAATGTTCGTCTACGAAACTCTGGAGTCGTAGTGCTGAATATAACTTCAATTCGTTAAGCATCACATTTCATTTTTATTAATCATTATATATATATATATATATATATATATATGATCCGGTTTGCTTTGTTTACATATATTCGTATTTTATAAACGCTTATAACACCCCTCCAATGACACAATAATTATTTTTAATTTTACGAATTTCGATCTGAGATTATCCCTCTGTTCAATATGTGAATGATATCCACCATTGAATCAAGTACACAAATAAATGTTAATTACAATATAATAACTATTTGTTGTATAACAAATATTTTATAAGACAGACTTACGGACATACCTATATAAATATCCACATTTTCTCCACTGTATGCAAATGAATATTGTTGAGGTTTCCCTTTAAAGTATTATATGTAAAACAGATATTTTAGTTAATTAAACGAGGACAAAAGAAAGGGTACCTATATTATCAGTACGATAAACATTTCTTAAATATTAATTATTAACCTTATGACAGAAATAAAGCACAGAAAGAAATGTTTTAAGTTCGGAATTTTCTGACACGCCTGTGCCCTTCATCAACAGACCGAGGAATAAACAAAAAAATGGAAATTATTTACCGACAGATGTTTTTGTAGACGGTGTATTTTCTGGTAGAAATCATATTATTAGCAAAAAAAAAAGCCTGATCTCTGATTCCTCGCTGTGCGAAACTTTGTATGAAAATTAAAATTTTGATCGGCAGGTCTGTTATTACTAGTGTGTGTCGTGTTTTTCTAACTATATTACTTCAAATGTCACTTTTTTTAGTGGATACCCGTGTTTGAAAAATGTATTTTTAGTAGTGGGTATTACGTCTAACGGCCCCTCCAGAAAACTAAATAAAGAAAAATGTACTCAACGCCAGTGTCCGGACTTGTGTCCCTTTTTGTAAGGGCAACCATCGTTTGATCCTGCGTGATTTAAACCACTCGGCCACAGAGAGCTTCACAGCTCAGCAAGGTTCTATTTTCCATTGTATCTGAAACGTAAACAAAGCAATTTCAAAAGAGTCAATGGATTTATCGTTAATCCGATATCATTATTACTTGAAACGTTACTTTTTAGTGGATATCCGTGGTTGAAATAGACGCCCTGTTTTGTTATTCATGCCGTTTACGGACCTACGCATTCGCGAAAACTTAAAGACTGTGACGCTTATTGTTACAGTGTAACCCGGATATAAGAGAAATTTTCTCTGGTCCCAAATTAGAGCCTGTGTTAATGTATATAAAATAGACCAAACCCGGATATAAGAGAAACCCGGATATAAGAGACTTCTTCTCCGGTCCCGACAATTTCTTATATCCGGGTTACACTGTACTACCGAGCTGTCTGAAGCTCCTTTCTACGATCAAACACTTGTTTCTCCTAGGAAGTAGGATGCAAGTTCGTACCCTGCCTGAAATCCTATATGTGTGTGTATAAATGTGCATATGTGTATAAATGTCTGTATGAATTTGGTTTCTGCGTAATGTGTGAGATATACAATGAGCATATCTGTGTGCATGTTATATATAATATAAGCACACACGCTAAATTATATCTGTGCGTGCGACTGTAGCCTGCTGTCCGTCATGTGGAGAGCGCAGGTTTGTTTGTTCCACTGATTTTCTGTTAGGGCTCGATCCCCCACACGGGCTAGTCTGGCAGAAGGCCAGACTTAAAGTAACTTTTAAAATATCCACACACACACACACAAAATAACTATTGTATAAATATACACGTACACACGATAGCACTGATACACACATCCATCAATTCACGTATTCAGTCCAGCTCTCTCTGTCCCTCCCTCCCTCTCTCTCTCTCTCATTACATTTCCATTCTTTTTTCCTCCTCCCTCACTTTTCCTTCTCTCTCCCTTTTGTTACGCTTGTCCCCTTTTCTTTCTGTCCCCTTTTCTCCAATTTTGCTGACATTTTTTTTCTCTTTGTTCCTTCTTTTCTTTATCTTCTTAAATCTCTTTTCATGTTTTCTTTTCCTCACTCTTTCTCTTTCCATCTTTCTATTTCTTCGTTTTTTTTTCACTCACTTTATATTTCTTTTCCTTTTTCGTTTTCTATTTTCTACTGCTTTCTACCTTCCCTCTTTCGTTTTTTTTTCTTTCTTCGTTTTCTTTTTTTGCTCTCTCTTTTCATTCTTTTTCTTCCTCGAACTTTTTCTGACATCTTTCTTTTTGTTTCTTTTTGGATTTTCTTGCTTTCGCTTTCCTTCCACACGTTCTCTCTTTCTTTTTTTTTTCATCGTCTTTCTTTTTTCTTTCTCAGTCAATTGTGCTATATTTTTTCTTTACGTTTTGTTCTCTCGCTCTTTCTTCTCTCTCTCTCTCTCTCTCTTTCTTCTCTCTCTCTCTCTCTCTTTCTTTCTTCTCTCTCTCTCTCTCTTTCTTCTCTCTCTCTCCTCTCTCTTTCTTTCTTCTCTCTCTCTCTCCTCTCTCTTTCTTTCTTCTCTCTCTCTCCTCTCTCTTTCTTTCTTCTCTCTCTCTCCTCTCTCTTCTCTCTCCTCTCTCTCTTCTCTCTCTTCTCTCTCCTCTCTCTCTTTCTTATCGCTTTTTCTTTCTTCTCTCTGTCTTTCTTCCATCTTTTCTCATTCACTTTCTTTTTCCTTCTCTCTCTCTCTCTCTTTCACTTATTACTTCCTCCTCCGCATCTCTTTCTTTAACATCAAAGCCAGATCGAAGAAAGCAAAGATTCTATATACGAAGAGGAAAGTGAAAAAAAAAAAAATGTTTCAAATTTTCCTAAACCAATTATCACGTGATTGGTTAGAGGGCGTAGGAGGGAGGAGGAGGAGTAGGAGGTGGGGTTGGATTGGAAGAGGCATCGGCAACACATCAAAGGGATGATTCTCTTCTCCCGCCGTCCGCACCAACACCAACAACTTCGCATTCGCCGACACCTCGCCACTGTCTTTGCCAATGATTGCCTCCCCTACCTTGCTCTCTTCGCCATGTAAATGTATTGTAGGGTTTCTTCTTTTGCTTGGGCGCGTTGATCGGCTGAAACCGTGTCGGGCGTCTTCGATGGCGTCTCTGCCGCAGCCGCCGTCGTTGTCTTCCTTTTTATTTCCTTTTTTTTTATTTATTTCTCAATCAAAAATAGTCCTATCTTCCTTCCTTCCGCGGTTTGTCTGTCTTTTAAAACGCTTTTTCTCCAACCCAAATTGTTGGCAATTACTACCTGTTATACTGTGCGGAAACTCCAAAACAATTGTCCTCTCCCCCTCTCTCTCACGTGTGTGTATGTGTCTTTACATATAATACGCACAAACTATAATGTGTACTTTGACAATAACCCTTCATTAATACATATTTGATTAAAGGCTACGGATAAGGAGTTTTCTTTTATATTGTTTGCCAACACGTAAAACGTAAGTCAGTATTTAATGCATTAGAAGAACTGTCCCAAAAACGTTTGATCGAGCGCTTTCGGCTATTTATTCAGTCATTATCAAGATCCGAGACTTTAAAGGTTACGCAAAAAAAATAATCTGTGATTATAGATGTGAGTTTTAATTTTAAAATTACAGCGTGTGTAGGATTTCAATCTTTAATCAAATTGAAACACACACACACACACACACATATATATATATATATATATATATATATATATATATATATATATATATATATATATATATGTTCATTAGGAGTGTGCTAATCCCACAATTCTCAACAATAAACCTAAAACCAGGACTTTACATAATATCGTCAATCATATATATATATATATATATATATATATATATATATATATATATAGGGAATGCTATATGAACTCTCTATATGCTAGACAAATTGTAACTGAATAGCCAAATGAAAAACAAATTGTATGTGACGCATTTCGTCCTTCAAAAGGACTTCTTCAGACTAAATAACGTTAAGCGTCCCTGCATCTTCAGCGTTTCTCTCTAAATATAAACAATCTTTACTATATTCCGTTCCCTCCCACTGCATATATAAGTAATCAATAAAAAAATTATTTATGCTTTCTGTCTGAATTTATGGGATGAGGAGTTGTTTACGCTATATTCGGACTATTGTCCTAATCTTTATCACATCACGATATCCCTAGACATGAGCATTTCAATGGTAACAGTCTACCCCTGAGATGAAAGAAATGATTCGGTTCGTAATTCCCTATAGATTACCCAGATCGATATACACCTGAGGAAGGCCGGAGAACACAACGACCGAAATATTGTGATAACAACAAAGATGAAGACAAAAATCTATATCGAAACAAATGTAGACAATTACATATGGTATCATGTCGTGAGATAAGAAAACTTGCAGCTCACACTTGTCTTTGTTGTTCAGGAACATACAGCAGAAGAATGCCTGCCCGCATGATACCTGTTCTACGCAACATGACTCACAAAATGTTCGGTAACTTAACCGGGATGAAAACCAGCAGATCGGTTTCACGTTAAATATGTATGTATGGGACAATGCCTGGCTCATTAACTCACCTACAACTGTTGCTGTCTTGTAACAAGAGGTGTACAAATATTGAAATAATCTATAGCAAGTTAATAATAGCTATCTGTACGATTGCACAGATGCAAGACCAGACGCCTGTGTTAATGCCCAAGGAGGATATATAGTATATTAATATAGGGTTGGAGTAACGTTGATAGTTACTTACACTGGAATCTGCGAACGAAAATCACCGGTCGATAGTATCATTTACTAATAATCCAACTATAGTAAATTGAAAGGTGTTGTAATAATAATTTACATCGATATTTATATATACAGAGAGAGAGAGAGAAAGAGAGATGTGTGTTTCTCTCTCTATCTATCTATCTATCTATCTCTATATATATATATATATATATATATATAATTATTTATTCGAAAATTATAACATAAACATTTTATAAAATCCCTACAAAAATAGCCATTTTGTTTCAACACTTCTGGTGTCTTATCAAGTGATGTTGTTGAATGTATAATAAAGGGTTTTAAAAGGATCAAATCAATCAAACACCCCTCGCTAAGGGAAACGCTGTTACATAAGCTAGAATGACCAATCAAAATACAACTATACGAGAATTCAAAAAACTTGACAACGAACTTTGGTTTTAATAATTATTTAATGCTTTAATGTTAGGGTTAGACTGAAATAGGATTCATTCTAACTAATAAATATTAAATTATACGATAAAATTTGAAATTACAAATTAAAAATTTAATCCATATTAAGTTTAAAATCATAAAATTACTGAGGAAAAAAGAAAAAATACATATGTTATTGTATTTATTTTGTTTTGATTAAAATTAAATTGGAATAAACGTTAAGATCAAATGTTGCTCTGAACTTCATGACAACACAGATATATTTGAAGCATAAACAGAGGCAGTGGAGGATGACATCTTGCAAAGGACCATACATACACAATCAGATTATAATACATAAACACGCAGACGTATTTAGATATATATATATATATACATACACACACACAAAGCGACGAGACAGGAAATATCTCCACGACATACATACACAATGAAAGATACACACAAGTGACCATACACACAGACAGCGATAAAGACACGTACATACACACACATACATTAACAAAGACACGCTGATGCACCTACCAAGAAATATTTAAGCTCACATATGGTAGGTGTCAACACACACACACACACACACATAACTATAACCACAGATATATTCGTATATACACGTTTATATTTATTTATATATATATATATATATATATATATATATATATATATATATATATTTATATATATGTTTATATATGTGTGTGTGTGCGCACGCGTGTCTCTCTCTATATGTGGGTTTTTACCTGTTTATATGCCTGTTCTCTATATATATATATATGTGTGTGTGTGTGTAGACTACACTATTTACATCATGACAAAAATACTTGTAAAATTGTAGAATTCTAATAAATATCAATAAAATATGAATTATGTTAAACGTTTACTTATCTTGTTCTTACTTACGAATTTGCTGAGATTCCATCCCTCTCATCAGAAGGTTTATCATCCGTTTGCTGTTTATTTAAAGCGAAAAAATATTTTTAAATTTTAAGATTTTTTTTCTCTACAGATAATAATGCTTTAGTGATACAAGTCTTACTAATTAAACCATAGCTTTTAGAAGAGATAAATTCATACTTTTCCCAAGTGTATTTGCTCGTAAGTGAATATATCGAACCCTACTGAAATTGGAACTCGGACCTCCGATTATGAATTCCGAGCCATTAGACATTACACCACTCGCACATCGAAGCTTACAGCACTTGGTATCCCGAAACGTTTACCCATCTTGGTACTGACTAGGCTCTGCATTGCTTAACTTGAACGAACAGAAAATGAAGCAAGGGAGTGATAGATTACATGTAGCGATAAGAAAAACCTAAACATTACCTACCTATGCCGGGTTCAAATGATGTCGGCGCCAAAATCAAACAATTTTCATTCTCTTCTTTTATAAGATTTAGTTTTTATTTATCAGATCACGAGTCTGGTCAGTGAAGGTTTTGGCTTAATTCTAACCGCGATATATTTTTCTTCATTTGTTAGTCATGTCCCTTCAGAACGCGGGCGATCATAGCTCTCCACCACTTCCTATCCTTTTGTAACTTTAATATTTGTCTCCTTACTCCTCTTTCCAGTCCCTGTTATCTATTTGCACTTCAGTCCCACATGCTTCCACTATGTCCTGTGGGTGTCAAATTCTCCAAGCCCTCTTTCCTCGTTATGTCCCAGAAATTTCAACTGTCTCTTTCTGATTCTAATTAGAAATGTCCTTTTTGCTTGCATTTCCCGTAAAACTATCGGCCACACCTGGTCTGGTGCTTCTGTTATGTAATTAGAGATTTTTGATAAAACCCAAAGAATCTGCAATGTTATCGGTCCTAACCTGACATCTCGGCTTCAATCACTTTCCCGCCGCTATTGCCTGTGCCTTTTCTATAAATATTTTCATGGTAATTTTTCTAATGAGCTTTCCTATGTGACACATCGACTTTAAGAATTTCAACTCAGTACAAGACTGGCAGCTAGATTTCATCATTTTAAACTTGGCATGACTAGATGTAACCGTAAGTTCTATGTTAACAGTTTCTTCTCCCGCACAATTCTCTTTCGGCTAATTACTTCCGGGTCAACTTTGATCTTCAAATGATTTAAGAGCAATATCAATCGTTATCTTCTCTCTTCTTAATTCTTGTTCTTTTTTTTTCTTTCTTTCAATAATATTTTTCTTTCACACTTAGTAACCACTTGCATCTTACTGGTTTTAATGCTTTGCTTGAGATGAAATGGGTAAAAAAAAAAAAAAGAACATATCGTCTATGTTATCCTTAGCATCCATAACTGGGTCTGAAAAGTTCTTCGCCTCGCCAAGGATCCCTTCTTAAAAAAGATTTGATATTTTTCTTCTCCTTCTTCATCATCGATATAGAAACAAATCGAGCAAGCGTTGTGTACTTATATCCGTCCGTCCGTCTGTTTTTCGATCTCGGCCAATCATAAACAACCTGAAGTAATACATAGTAACTATTGTAGTTACATGCAATTAAAAATTAAATAAATAACTCATTTAAAGTTAAATTTCAATATCGAACAGAGTGAAAGGTTTTAAAAAAAAAAACAATTCTTTATTAAAGGTTTAACTTTAATTTCGCTTTTTGTCACAATTGCAACTGATATTATCTAATTAAATTATGTAACATTTCGAATACGTTACAGTACACATGCTAGGAAAAAGTTCCGTGCCCCCCCCTTTAAGTTTTAATTGCGTTTTTTTTTTTTTTTTTTTTTTCAAACGTAATTAAAACTTGGGGGGTGGGCACGGTACATAGCTCGGGTTCTCTAATGTCTTTTAACAGTGGCTTTATGTGAAGTGATCATAAAGAATGGTGATTTTTAAAAGAAAATAAAAATTGCGGTGTAAAATAAATGTAATCAAACTACGGTGATCAGTTGCGTATACGAAGAAAGATTTTGCCGAATTAAGGTGTCGGAAAAAGATAAAATAATTTTATTATTTTTAAATTTTCATAACTTTTACGCACATAGGACGCTTAAGGGAAAAGTCCAAAAGCCCCCAAAAAACCTCCGCAAGAGCTAACCTAAAGTCCGCCCGAATAACTGCCTCTAGGCGAGTTTGGTTATATTTAGAGGCGGGGTAATATGGTTAGCATCATCACGTCTAGACAACTTGTCTTCTCCACTTGTTATCGCTCAATTAAAGGACTCGCTTTGTTTTAACATACTTTTCTTGGGTTGGACTGGTTGATTTTTTTCGATATGTCAACTCCCCGTAGAATCTGCATAAACGGGATCGGGTCAGTCTACCTCCCCGAACGAGACTCTTACCTTCGGCAGAGCCTCGTCCGGGTTCCTTTCTGTCCGGAGGCAAAAGGTTTGACTGTATAACTGAAAAGATTTCAGCTATTATATTTAACCACCCAAAAACGAGGGTTGTATGTGGCACAAGGCCGAGTTTAACAAAATGTTAAAAAAATGCCCGTAGAACCCGCATAAACGGGATCGGGTTGGTTAACCTCCCCGAACGAGGCTCTGCCCTTCGGCAAAGCCTCGCCCGGGTTCCTCTTTGCTCAGAGGCAGACAGTTCGACCGTCAAGCCGAGAAGATTTCGGGTAGTGTCCGTAGTCCGTTGACTTACAGATACTTATACGTAGTTACTACCTATAGTGTATTCACTCATGGGGGTAACAGGTTATTCCATTACATGATGTACCCATCCATGTTCGATAGACTCAAAGATAAGCGACCACAAGTTGTCTATCCCCGAACCAAGTGTCATTGAATAATGAACATTAATGGAGAAAACGTTTTAGCTAGTGAATTGTTTGCGTATGTATAGTTTGGTGTAGGAGAAAGTCCTAGAAAAAAATGAAGTGAAAGATGATTACGTACGTGTGTGTGTGTGTGTGTTGTTCATGCGTGTCCCAAAAAGGGAACGCGTTCTTCCGCGAGAACATTTACATGTTGACGTATATGCGGAAAAAGCGTCCCCTAGTAGCGGTTACGGAAATTAGGAAGAGGTAATCGACACTCCAAATCACATTTTTCATATTATTATTATTAGTAGTAGTAGTAGTAGTAGTAACATCTTGCTAGAGAGTAATTTTAAGAACCGAATTACTAAGTCCTCCTCCCTGAGTACTATAGAAGAGTTATCTATGCACATTTGGGACTTTTCCTTTAGATGAGAGGATTCTGCGGGTGATATGTGCAGTTCCGCTCATAGTAATCTTTTGTAATTCTGAGATACCGATGTCTAGGAATTGTTCCCACATCATTTTCGGTACCCTTTCTTTATGATACCCAATGCCACAATCACAACAGAAATAATCGTACTTTGAAGTTTCCACATTTTTTTTTATTTTGATTTGTAGATCCTTATAATTTCACAATTTTTGAAATTCATTTTTAGAAACATTGGAATTCTGTGGTCAAGTCATATCAATTAGTTGTCAGGTTATTTTTTTTTAATTATTATTATTATTTCCTTGGATTTCTGTTGTATACACTTTTCTTTCCGGGTCCCTATCAAAGACCTAAGGTTAGAAATGGCTTCATGACATTATCCACTGATCACTTTTGTATAAAAAAAAAAAAACACTATGATCATACATATTTGATATAGATAAAGCCCTTCGTAAGGTGTGATCTCTACTTGTGAGTACATTTTTTTTCTTTAAGGCATGGGCCACAAGGAATATCTTTAAGGAGTCTATCGGAACCTTTGCTAATTATCTCGATTATTCTTTTTTTTATTCTTTTTATTATTATTCTTTTAACTCGGATTATTCATTTTCTTCTTATTATTGCTACGACGACGACGACAAATCATAATTTATTATTGTAAATTTTTAAAAAAGAAAAAACTGATTTGGACATTAAATAACCCCAAATTACATGTGAAATCAACTAACACCACCCTCCATTAGAATAAAAATATGATTTGTTTAATTTTGTTTTTCACATTTGAGTCAGTGAAGAATAATTTTTCCTGGTTTATTTTTTAAATCCCATTTACTTTTCTTCTTTCTTCGTACTGTCTTTCGTTCAACAAAATTATTTTTCTCTTTTTTTATTTACTTGCTATTTCTTCTTCCTTTCTTTCATCCACTCAGCTTTTCGTTTTTCGCTTTTTCAACTTTATTCATAATCATTTATCCCCCTCTCTAGAAAAGGTTCTTTTTCTTTCTTGCTTGCTTCCTTTCACTCATTCTCTTTCTTTCTTTCTTTCTGTCATTCACTCTTTCTTTCTTTCACTCTTTCTTTTTTCACTCTTTCTTTCACCTACTCACTTTTCTTTCACCCCCTCTCTTTCTTTCATTTTCTCTATCTCACTATTTTTCTCTTTCTCTCTATTTTTCTCTCTCTTTCATTTTCTCTCTCTTTTTCTCTCTCTTTCATTTTCTCTCTCTTTTTCTCTCTCTTTCATTTTCTCTCTCTTTCATTTTCTCTCTCTTTTTCTTTCTCTTTCATTTTCTCTCTCTTTTTCTTTCTCTTTCATTTTCTCTCTCTTTTTCTTTCTCTTTCATTTTCTCTCTCTTTTTCTTTCTCTTTCCTTCCTCTTCGTTTGCCCCTATTTTCCTTTTGGAATTCTTACAAATAAGTCTTCTGCTTCTCCCACGCACTCGCGCATGCATGCGTGCACGTACGCTTCGCGCGTCACTTCTCTTTCCCCCTGTCATCTGCAAATGCCTCTTCACCCGACCCAGCCCTGCACTGCCCCTCGTTCTAATCGACCTGTCCATTCTCTGGGCGTTGGCAGCAGCACTGGCCATCCCCTTGATTGTTTCTTTCATTCGTCGCTTTGGTTTACGCGGCTCGAAATGGCGCCTGTGTTCTCCGCTTTGTGATGTCGTCCACATCAAACGGGATGAGCCGTTTCTTCTTACCTTGCCCCCCCCACACACACACACCTCGCGCTCGCTCATCCTCTCCTCTCTCTTTCTCTCTCGCCTACTCATCCTCTCTCTCTCTCTCTCTCTCTCTCTCTCTCTCTCTCGTCCTCATCCTCTCCTCTCTCTCCCCACCACTCTCCTCTCCTCTCTCTCTCATTCGTTCCCCCTCTCTCTCCCTCCTCATTCCCTCTCTCTCTCTCCCACCACTCATTCTTTCCTCTCCTCTCTCTCTCTTTCCCGTCCACCACTCATTCGTTCCCCTCTCGTTCCTCTCGTCTCACCCCCCACCACTCATTCTTTCCTCCCGTCTCTCTCTCATTCTATCCTCTCTCTCTCTCCCCACCACTCATTCTTTCCTCTCCTCTCTCTCTCTCTCATCCACCACTCATTCTTTCCTCTCCCCCACTCTCTCTCTCCACTCATTCTTTCCTCTCTCTCTCTCGTCCACCACTCATTCTTTCCTCCTCTCTCTCTCTCTCTCTCTCTCTCTCCACCACTCATTCTTTCCTCTCTCTCTCTCGCCCACCACTCATTCTTTCCTCTCCTCTCTCTCGCCCACCACTCATTCGTTCCCCCCTCTCTCTCTCTCTCTCTTGCCCACCACTCATTCTTTCCTCTCCTCTCTCTCTCTCTCTGTCATCCACCACTCATTCTTTCCTCTCTCTCTCTCTCTCTCATCCACCACTCATTCTTTCCTCTCCTCACTCACTCTCGTCCACCACTCATTCGTTCCTCACCTCTCTCTCTCTCTCGCCCACCACTCATTCTTTCCTCTCGTCTCTCTCTCCACCACTCATTCATTCCCCCATTCTCTCTCCATCCATCTCTTGCCCACCACTCTCTCTCTCTCTCTCGCCCACCACTCATTCCCCCCCACTCTCTCTCCATCTCTTGCCCACCACTCATTCTTCTCTCTCTCTCTCGCCCACCACTCATTCTTTCCTCTCGTCTCTCTCGCCCACCACTCATTCGTTTCTCTCCCTCTCTCGCCCACCACTCATTCTTTCCACTCCTCTCTCTCTCGTCCACCACTCATTCTTTCCTCTCTCTCTCTCTCGCCCACCACTCATCTCTCTCTCCCCCACTCATTCTTTCCTCTCCCCACTCTCTCTCCCACCACTCATTCTTTCCTCTCCTCTCTCTCTCTCTCCACCACCACTCATTCTTTCCTCCTCTCTCCCTCTCTTGCCCACCACTCATTCTTTCCTCTCCTCTCTCTCTCTCTCGCCCACCACTCATTCTTTCCTCTCGTCTCTCTCTCTTTCCCTCCTCTCTCTCTCTCATCCACCTCATTCTTTCCTCTCCCCTCTCTCTCTCTCTCGTCCCACCACTCATTCTTTCCTCTCCTCTCTCTCTCTCGTCCACCACTCATTCTTTCCTCCTCTCTCTCTCTCTCTCTCCACCACTCATTCTTTCCTTTCCTCTCCTCTCTCTCTCTCGTCCACCACTCATTCTTTCCTCTCGTCTCTCTCTCCCACCACTCATTCTTTCCTCTCGTCTCTCTCGCCCACCACTCATTCTTTCCTCTCGTTTCTCTCGCCCACCACTCATTCGTTTCCCCCCTCTCTCTCTTGCCCACCACTCATTCTTTCCTCTCTCTCTCTCTCTCGTCCACCACTCATTCTCTCCCTCTCTCGCCCACCACTCATTCTTTCCTCTCCTCTCTCTCTCTCTCGCTCTCTCTCTCTCTCGCCCACCATTCATTCCTCTCCTCTCCTCTCTCTCCCCACCACCTTTCTCTCTCTCTCTCGCCCACCACTCATCTCTCTCTCCCCCCTCATTCTTTCCTCTCTCTCTCTCTCTCGTCCACCACTCATTCTTTCTCCTCTCGTTCCTCTCGTCTCTCTCGTCTCTCTCTCCCCACCATCATTCGTTCCCCCCCTCTCTCTCTCTCTCTCTCGTCCACCACTCATTCTTTCCTCTCGTCTCTCTCGCCCACCACTCATTCGTTTCCCCCTCTCTCTCTCTCTCTCTCCCTCTCTCGTCCACCACTCATTCTTTCTTCTCCTCTCTCTCTCTCTCATCCACCACTCATTCTTTCCTCTCCTCACTCTCTCTCTCTCGCCCACCACTCATTCTTTCCTCTCCTCTCTCTCGCCCACCACTCATTCGTTCCCCCCCTCTCTCTCTCCCTCTCTCACCCACCACTCATTCTTAAAAAATATAATTTAATACTCAAAAACTTTGGTCTTTCCTCTAAACAATGATTTTGAAGTTAAAACTTTTTTTTCATCATGTATATATCAAATCTTTGGAGGTATCTAAATATATATGCGTATCTGTGTGTCCTGTTACCTCTGCCTCTCTTCCAAACTGGAGGAACTCGTGTCAGTTATCTGAAATAGAAAATTATATCATATAGGGGTGTCAAAACTTTCGGACCACACTGTACATTAAAGCCCGTCAATTTTCATAATTGTCTTTTCATTTGTAACCTCTTACTTCTTAAACTTATGACCCGTGTTCGTAATTATGATTGCTATGGCCATATTTAGTTAAAGTTGTTCAACTGAAATATTTAACTTGTGAATAAGGAAATTTCAATGGAAATTTTATAGTCGGGAAACTTGCAAGAAGGTTATTAAATTCAGAATTATCGTGATATATCTACGAGTACTCATTTTTATTGCTGTTGTTGTTGTTGTTTTGATTTGGTTTGTTTTACGGCATATCAAACTCAATGGTTTATTTAATGCCGACAAGATGTATTGCTGGTAATATTTTTTTTCCTTCAAAAATATATTGCTGGTAATAATTATTTACAAAATGTATTGCTGGTAATAATTATTTACAAAAAATATATTGCTGCTAATAATTTTTCCTCAAAAAATTTATTGCTGGTATTAAAACCTATTTTTACATTTTCATGGTGTTTTGACCCCAGTTTGGGGGTTAAATATTTGCCCATAGTTGAGACCCTAACAGGTGCTACCACACCGGTTCAAGGTGGACCTGGGAACACCAGCAATTAACAGGTGGTTCCACGCTTCTCACAACCTCCTGAACAGAGACCTTGCTGTCGGATGTAATTTATCGTCTTACCCAGGACGGGTTAATATTATTGCTATTGTTTTTATTAGTAGTAGCAATAATAATAATTTATCTGTCTAGCGATTCTTGGCATTTCGCTAAACTTAATTACTTTCTAATACTTTTGTTAGTTTAAGAAAACTTCCACCCGCTTTAGAGAAAAAACAAAAAAAAACAACGCTATTTAAACAAACAAATCGATGACTGACGCCATCTTGTTTGACTTCCCTTCTTTTAGCTGTGATTTTCACATTGTTCTGATGGGGAGGATTTTGACTGGTGTTAAAAAGGGGACCACGTCTCCCCTATTGTTATGCCCGAGGTGCTAGTTTCAACGTCACAAACAAAATAAATAAGTAATAATAGCTACACCCGGAGGGGTCTTTTCTTCGGGCCGGGTTGTCTGAAAACTATCCCCGGGGATTAAGGAGGTGGCCCCTGTCTAATAGCATTATCCCAGATTACATGACAACGAAAAAAAAGAGGCGGGCTTTCAGCATTTGTGTGGGTATTAATTTTGGGATATTTTCATTATGTCCAGTCGGTGGCGTGGGGGTTGGGGGTGGGTCGAGTGTGCACAACTAAATTAGAAATAAATTCCCCATGCCCCTCCTCCTTATCCGCGGTTTTAGTTATCCGCGGCAAATCTCAGAAACACACAGTTCATATATTTTCGCTTCATATCTTTCTTGAATTCCAAATGCAGTAATGCTGGTGAATTGGATACCTCCCACCTCCCCTCAAAATCTGATAAAATGCTTCCTTTAACTGAAAAACGGAAAGGTGGGAGGGTCGTATGATGACGTTACTAAGGTCTACGGTAATTGCATTGTTTTAGTGTTGTTTGTTAATCTCTTTCTTTGTTGCACCAATTCAGGATGTTGGTGATCATGGCTCTTCACCACTACCTATTCTTTGTAGCTCCTAGAGTAATGTTTGCTTTTTTATTATCCCTCCCACTCTGTTCTGTAAATCCATTTACGCAAGCTCGTTAGATAGGTTGCTCGTTGTCCCATTTGCTTTTGATGCGTCTTGTGAGTGTCAAGTTTTCCAAAGCTTCTCTCCTAATTATGTGTCGCATAAATTTCAAAGTCTTTCTGATTCTAAGTATAAATGTCCCTTTTGTTTCCATTTTCATTAAAATCTTTGCGTTGCTTACACAGTCTATTCATAGTATTCTCAGCATCCTTCTGTAGAGCCATATTTTTGTTGCCTCCAGTCAGATTGCCCAGCCTTCACTGCTATAGAGGAGGACGGTATTACTTAACAGTTGATCACTTTTTTTTTCTTTGTTAATAACGGATTTTACCTGTTTTTCTAGTAATTTGTTCAAATTTTTTAAATGCATCTTTTGCTATTCCGACCTAGCTTCGGATTTCGGTGTCACATTTTTCACCTTCTGTTGAAACACTTCTCAGATCGTTAAATTTCTGTATTTGTACGATTCTAACCTCACCAATTCGTAGCTCGCATCTTGTTTTCTTGCTGACAAACATAGATTCTGGCTTCTTGCAATCAATACTTCGTTCTTTCTTCTCGCTATCCTTTACGACCGCTTACGGTGAAATCGTGCTGAAAACACCGGTTAAAACACCACGGTTAAGCAGATGCCTCGAAAACAGTCAACAGTTAATCCGTCACTTAGATGGGGGTCCGCTCGAGAAAACAGTCAACAGTAAGCAACCTCCTCTAATCCGAAATGTTTTGGGTTTAGATACCCCACAAAGTGTCGATAAGCCGTAAAAAATCAAATAAATCAACCCTTTACTAACTTGTTTAGGCGGGGGGGGGGCTGTATTTCTTTTCTTGCCTTCAACAACAACTTCAGTCACTCAAACGGTGGAGTAATGGATAGCGGCTCGGATTGTGGAATCGGGGAGCCGAGTTCGAATTCCAGTCGAATCCATTACATTCACTTACGTACTTGATACCCTTGTGAAAGGTATGTATCCTCTTCTTCCCCCACCCCCAATTATGGGTAAATAGCAAGACAGACCGGGTTCTATAGTCTTTGGAGGTAACTGGTCTACCGCAGGAAGAAATGATTACCTGCCTCGTCAGTATCGAAAGATACATGACTGACACTGACCGTCACGTTGTATAGTGATTTTTCCAAGCGTAAATTAGATGTGGTACAAGGCCGAAAGTAGGGGGCACCCAATGAGGATCGAACTCACTATTCAGTCGTAATTGTTCTGATCTCGAGGAGCCCAATCACCTTGTATATTGTGTCACGTATCAACAAAGTGTGTCGCTGCCATTATTTGTGTCAACAGAGGGTAAAACTGTAAGAAATTAATTTCTGAATGATTATCATTATTAAACATTGGATTATTCAAACTAATATCTTTATCTTTAACGTTCAGGAATCAAGAAAGACACTATTTAAAAAGATTCAGTGTGGTAATAATGATTTGTTTTAAACGTTTCACATGTCAAGAAAAATCGAATGACAATTCGAATGTGTCGCGAACTCGGCTTCCGTTACCAATGGCGCGAATTTAAATATATTTGAAAACTGTTTATTGTCCGTTTAAATGTTTCGTTCGTCGTCGTCGTCATTCTTGAATCATTGTCTCATGAATGATTTCAGGGTTTAAGAGAAACAATCTATAAAAAAAAAACTGTCAGCTGTTTGTGTGTACTTCTTTTTCTCTTCGCGGGATTCAACGCAGGAAGGTCGTCGCTATAAATTCTTCCATCACAGCGATAGAAATCGAAGGAACTAACGAATTTAAGTCGTAAATTCACATCATTTGCTTCATTTTCAATATTCGAACATTGACCTCGTATAAAGTTGATTTTCGGAGAATAGCTCTCGTCTATTCGATCGAGCACTATTGAGAGAAAAGTAATTCCCAAAACAGTAACCGTCATAGCTATTAATGCAGCACTCTTTATTAACGAATCGAGCACTGTTGGCTACTGGCGTTTGTTTACATCCGTATACAATATGGTAGAATTTCCCTTTCTTTCTGCCGTGCGCCGATAGCCTAGGGGTAGGATCTCCGACTGATACCATAATCGGTAGGGTTTCGATCCCGTCTTGAAGCAATGGGATGTCTAGCCACACTGATGAGCTGTGATACAGCGAAACAGTCTCGTATGTAGATGACCATAGGCTCTACTTTTGTAGTGAGCACTGTTTTTTAAAAATAAAAACAAAAATATTAAAGAACTTCGGATTATTTACCTACCTTCCTATTTTTCTATATATTTGCACACACACACACACACACACACACACATATATATATATATATATATAATATATATATATATGGTTAACTTCGAGCAGATATGAGCGTTCAAGGGAAATCATGGGAAATTTGTAGTTTAAAAGCCGTAAACAGACGTTTCCTCTGTAGCTAAATGGCATAGCATTTTAAAAAAATTGGGGGGGGGCTTAAATATTTATAAATAAGTATAAATAGATCCATTTAAAAAAAAGAAATAATGTCTGATGATCGCAAAAGCGTAAAACCTAGAGTTACAAACATATCCATAGAACTGAATACAGAGAGAGGGTGTCAGTCAGATATTTAAAATCGCTTGTAAAAACGTCTAACATTCCTCTCTTGGAAAGCTTCCTGGTTCAACTAATTAGTTTCAGGATAACTTGATTATCCAGCACCTAAATCTTGCATATGACTGTATTTTTGAGATGCGGTATTGGAACTATTTACATTGTTCGAACTATTGTCCTCATCTTTATTGTCATATTCACGACGGAGAGGGCACCTTGACGTGGTGTTATTGTTAGCAAGCTTGTCACACTGGATCAATTACAAATGAATAGTGAGTTTGAGCCTCACTGTTTGCCCCATACTTCTGGCCTTGTGCCACATCTAAGCTACGCTGACAAAATAACCGTATTCACGACGGGGAATTGTTACGAAAGGGAAATAACTGATACATCCGAAAGAGGCATGGCACGTGGAACTAGAACAATCGACCTCGGTGGACGAAATATGGGATTCGGTTCGCAATTCAAACGTATATCACCTGAAGAAGGCCGGAGCGTACAACGGTCGAAATGTCCTGAATATAACAATAAAGATGAGGTCAGTAGTCCGAACAATGTAAATAGTGTAAATACCTAAATTTTGAACCGAACATTTCGAAGATGGATTATGTTGCATGAGGAGGCTTTCTAACATCAGAAATTGTAACGTTTTTCCGAGTGATTTTAAGCGTTGGTCCGCATCTAACTCCACAGGATCACAATTTCCAATATTAAGCACTGTTATTAAAAATCAATGGAAGTTGTATTTCTTGCAACATTTATTTTTAGTATATATATATATATATATATATATATATATATATATATATATAGTTGGCAATTAAAAAAGCAATCTCCCCTGCCCAAAAGATTATATATGGGACAAGTTAGGACTTCCAGGAAAAACTGTGGCATTATGGCGTCTGAAGTAAGTATTTGCCCAGTGAGACGGGCTGTGGCACAAGGTCGGGTTTAACAGGGAATTCGAGCGTATACACCCCCGGCCAAGGACAAAAATTGTCCAGCCCCCCTGCAACCGTCGGTTGCGCTGACATCGGTATGATCACCGATCCCCCTTCTGTAGTGCAATGTGGGGTGAAGTCACGAGCATCTGTTTCCCGGAACTGGGAACCTCCCAGTATATTGTCTTTCTCGGCTGCGTCTCTGTCGGCGGACAGAGCCACAACCGAGTCGCACTCTGCCCGAAGAGAGAGATGCGACTGAGGGATCCTAAAACCTACCCGGGATATCCCAGGTAAGTCTGCAGTATGACTGAGAAGTGCAAATGTGATGATTTTGTGTAAG
The DNA here is from genome assembly GCA_903632075.3 of Acanthosepion pharaonis. Lineage (NCBI taxonomy): Eukaryota > Metazoa > Mollusca > Cephalopoda > Sepiida > Sepiidae > Acanthosepion > Acanthosepion pharaonis. The sequence goes on along the minus strand of CAHIKZ030005619.1, from coordinate 1,439,308 downwards.
TAAAAGGGGTCAGGCAGAAATACGGCCAACATAATGGTAAGACAATTCTGACTTCATACAGCTGCCTTGCTATTACGTGGGAGGTATTTCTATCGCATCGTCTATTATCTTATATTAAGGTTAGTGATTGTGAAGAGCTAGGTAAAAAATAGGATGATCCATTCCCCCCTTCTCTATTTTAGGCATTGTGATAATTTTTTTTTTCTTGTATTTTATACGAAAATAAATATTCTTTAAAATTTAGCTGTTTCCCTACCCGAGAAGTTGGAATTTTCTGGCTTAATGTCGGCCATCTTGAAATTGAAAAAAAAAAGCTACTAAAATACAACTCTAGGGTAAATATGGTTCTTTTCCCTTATTTTGTGACCGAATCAAGAGTTTTTTTTCTTTCTGTCCACTCGTTCGGAAATAAGTTAGTCAGTGATGTGTGGGGTCGCGTTGGACAAGACACTAAGTAAAAGACCTAAAGAAATATTTCTAACTTTCGTTTTCCATCAAGTTGAAAAAAAAAACGAAAGCTACAAAAGAGTTACAGTAACGACAAAAATTACAAAGGCACATTCGTATGGACGTTTTTTGGCAAACAGTGAGTTCAATTTTGATAATAGTTGAGTTTTTAGTCAGAAATGTTTGTTTTATGAGAATCTCTTTTTAATTGTCGTATTTCTTATCTGTTATATTTCTGGATAAAAAAAAAATGTCTAACGAATCAATATGGATTTGGCTCCAAAGAATGGAGTCAAAAAGTAGCAGCAAAAACAGTCACAACGTTTACGGCTACATAACGTTGAAACAACAGTTCCCATACAATCATCGAAGTTAAGCAACGTCGAGCCTGCTCCATACCTGGATGGATGACCATTTGGGAAAACCAGATGCTGTTTGTGGGTGGCGTAACTGATAACTGCTCTTAATTGCTAATCGGAGAGCCGAGTTCTAATTTTATATTATATATATATTATATTCACTTACACGCAAATACTTTCTGGAAAGGTATTTCCACCTAGACCGCCCCCCCCGAAAAAAATGATACCTTAGTAAGGCTTGTATCATTAAATCATTATTTTCTGGTTTTAAATAACCTGCAATGGGTTGATAAGCCGAAGAAAACGAATAGTTTAATCCTAAAATCTGTCACAGGAGGAAAATGTATAATTGTACAAATAAAAAATTGATCAGCGCGAATGTTAAATTTAATAATATTAATAATATGATCTCTAATTTTAAAACTGTGATTTTTTGTTTTTAAAATATATATATATATATATATATATATATATATATATATATATATATATATATATATATATATATATATATATATGCCTTTTGTCTTTATTCATAGTCCTTTTACAGATATACTCTATCGGAAATTCATATATATAAAAATTTCCGATCGAGTATATCTGTAAAAGGGACTATAAAAAAACAAAACTATTTTAACCGACGCGTTTCGTCTTCTGTGGGACTTTATCAGGACATCCAGAGGACGATATGCGTCGGCTAAGATAGATTTTCCTTTTGTCTTTATTCACACACACACACACACACACACACTATATATATATATATATATATATATATATATTTTATTTGTTGTCGAAATAATTCATTTTTTTTTATATCAGTAAGGATTAGCCTCTGACTCACACACACTTGGGGGGTGGATATCTTCATTAAATAATTATTTTTATAATAATCATTTCGAGTTGACTAATCAGTTTGTTGATGTTAATTTATTACGATTGTAGTTGCAATGTTTTGAGTTGACTACCATAACATGTTCCATTTTGCTATCTCTGGTTAGCACCCTTGCATTGTGAACGCTTGTTTACAAAATATTGTAACCAGAACGGTTAATTTTAAAATCATTATAACAGAGCGCGTTCACGGGGCTTTACAAAAATCCTCATCACAACGATAACAGTTACATTAAGTTTGTCATCGCAATTCAACCCTGAGGATGATCTCGAAGGTGGTCAAAAATATTTGGGTTAATAAAAAAAAAAAAAAATTACGGTGCCTTTCTTGATGAATTCCAACTTAACATCAAGAAGCTAATTAGAGAACTAGAAAGGATTATTATAAAAATAAACATATGTCTATATTATTTTACACAACACACACACACACACACACACATATATATATATAATCTGTAATCCAGTCGTATAAATGTCGACTTGTGTTTTACAACGCTGCAGAAAAATTGTCATGTTTGTTTATAATTTTCCTAGTGATTTTATTTTCGATATAAACTTGTTGCATTTTTCTCTGAACACGTCTGTGCGTTCGCTCTCTATATTCTACAGGGTCCAGCAAAAATATCGCCCGAAAAATGGTAATACATTAGAGGTAAAAGTATCTTCTACCTAATGTCTTATGTGGGAGGTATTTCTGCCACACCCTCTATAAATTGTTGCGAAACGTAACGTAAACTTTATATACTAGAAGTATTTCTAATTATTTAAACGTTATTTTTGTTGTTTTCTAAATGGATACACATTTATGAGTAGTTTTTTTTTTTTCTTTTATTAAACAATATATTTATTTATTTGTCCTGGGTAAGACGATAAACTACATCCAGCAGCAAGGCCTCTGATCAGGAGGTTTTGAGGAAGTGTGGAACCACCTCTTAATTGCTGGTGTTCCCAGGTCCACCCCGAAACTGGAGTAAAAATGGTTTTTAATACCAGGAATACTTCGTGGGGGAAAAAAAAAACTATTACCAGCAATATATTTTTGAGGAAAAAAATATTACTAGCAATATTATTTTTTTTTTTTTTTTTTTTTTTTTTTTGAAAACAAAATATTACCAGCAAAAAAAAAATTGTCGGCATTAAATAACCTATTGTGGTTGATATGACGCAAAACAAAATAAACCAATCTAAACCAAAGAATATATATTCTATTCATATGAATCTATGCTAAAAATGTTGTCGGCATTAAATAACCCATTGAGGTTGATATGCCGTAAAACACAACAAACCAAACCAATATATTTATTTAGTTCCATCTAACGGCCTGATGTTGCTACATGCCTTACTACTTGCCTCTCACGCTGCAAATTTTTTATAAGAAGGAAATTACAGGAAAGTAATTGAAACTCACCTGAAACGAGCTGAATGTGTAATGCTCCTCATGCCAATGGCACTTCCACTGAGCTTCTCTACGGCATATGAATTCACTCAATTTCTTTTGATGTGTTCCTCTCGAATTTATATTTAAACTGGGGTCATCAGGAGAGAATGTACCCCGTTTCGAATATTTACAGAAATCTTTTTAAAAAAATATGCGTCCTCGGACAGAATTCGAACCTGCGTCGCCTAGGGCAGACCGTCAGTAGATCTGATATGCCTTAGACCTACTTAGCTACGTAGGACCTCCTGATGAAAAGAAGTCTGAATAGTGCTTTTTTAACACCTATCTTTCCGATTCTCGAAATATGCATAGCTGCTCCGTTTCGTATCCTAAAGTAAACAAAGACAATTCTTTAGGAAATGAATTAAATCTGACAGATTTCTAATTTATTTGTTTAAACTTATTTTTTTAATGGATATTCGAGAAATCTTGTTAGAAAAAATATGCACAGGATTCAGACAGGATTCGAACCTTGCGTACCCAAGGCGAAATCTTCATTAGATACTATGTGCAATATCCAAACATTTGATGGATTCCTATTTGAATTTTCTGACGAAGCAAAATCCTTAAGTTAATATAAAAAAAAAAAAAAATACCACAGCTGTAAAATTCACAGATGATCCTTGATTTCAGCCTTCTGTATTTGAGTTCAACAAATTTAACCAAATATTGCGATAATCATCCTAAGGATGAATGCAGATCATTGAACAAGTACAAATGAAGACACTGGAAATGAATAAGGTTTTTTCGATTTCACTGAAGCAGACGTTAAATATACGAGAACCTTATCCCTCCTCTATCTTCCCGTTTTTCTCTCTCTTTGATTTTTTTTTCCCCTCAGTAAAACCAAAACGACGTTTTCGATATATTTTCTCTTGTTTGACCTCGCAACCAAAACAGAATCGTCCCTTCAGAGGTTCTTGGGAGGGGGGCACATTTTCTTTAAGCTTTTCCGAATACATAAGCCAGTAGATGTCATAAATACTGTTTATAAAAAAAAAAAAAACTGAATGTTCTATTCAAATACGGGTATTCACTAAAAATAATGTTTGAAGTAATATATATATATATATATATATATATATATATATATATATATAGATCAAAAATGAAAATCCATTAATTCTAATACGCGCGCAGACAAATGTCGCGCACCATACACATGGAAATTTTATTTACCAGTCATTTAATTGTTATATATGCTATTCAAAATGTCCTCTTTCTTTTTCAAAACACAATTCTGTGCCTGCCTGATTCATTAACATGTCTGAGTTTCCTGTCACTTTACTGCATTTATATTTAACTCAGTATTTCTTGGGCGCGTCATCGAAGTCAGATAAAACTGTGGAAATGCATAAACAACATCCGAACACACACACACACACACACACACACACATTTTGATAATTATAGATAATTATACATGAAAATTTTATTTAATTGTTATATGTGCTGTTCAAAATGTGCTGCTTTTTCCAAACACATTTCAATTCTGTGACTGCCTAATTCATTAACATGACACCTTCCTGACAAATTGAACATGGTGAGAACAGGACCAAGGTCTCATGGTTGGAAAGGGAATGAACTAACTACTCATCCATGTGCCCATTACACACACACACACACACACACACACATATATATATATATATATATATATATATATATATATATATGTCAAGACAAAAGTCACTCACCACAGGGATAATTTATTCAAAGAATAATTACACATGGAAATTTTATTTACTAGTTAATTAATTGTTATATATGCTTTTCAAAATGTCCTTTCTTTTTCAAAACACAATTCTGTGCTTGCATGATTCATTAACATGTCGAAGAGTTTCCTCTGTCACTTTACTGCATTTATATTTAATTCTTTCTTTAATTTCCTCAATATTTCTTGGGCACGTCTTATAAACAACTGATTTCAAATGACCCTACAGATAAAAAAAACCCCCAAGGGTGAGGTCTGGTGACTTTGGTGACTACACAACATGATCTCTTCAGGCTATCCTTTAATCCCTAAGACTTGCAGGAGATTCCGAAATCATTTGGAGGTGATGGCGGTTTTATTGAATAAATTTACTCTTTAGTATTTCAAGATATTTTTGTATAATTTTGGTAAATACATCTGAAAATGAAATGTCAGCGTTATTTTCATTATGGCGTAATTTAGACAACAATTTATCTATCGCACTGTGTGTGTGTATATATATATATATATATATATATATATACAAGCACACACACATATATATATATATATATATATATATAGTAAGGCAAATGCCGCACACCATAAGGATAATCTATTAAAAGTATAATTACACATGGAAATTTTAGTTAATTGTTATATATGCTTTTCAAAATGTCCTTTCTTTTTCAAAACACAATTCTGTGCTTGCATTAACATGTCGGGGAGTTTCCTCTGTCACTTTACTGCATTCATTTAATTCTTTCTTTAACTTCCTCAATATTTCTTCGGCGCGTCTGATAACTAATTTCAAATGGGCCCCCACGGGAAAAAAATCTAAGGATGTTTCTGGTGACCCCGATGGCTAGTCAACAGGACCTATTCGACAACACTTATAGTGTGCGGCTTTTGCACACGCACGCACGCACACACTTAATAATTAATGGATTTATTTTTAATCTGACATTTTTATTACCTCAAACGTTATTATAGACATAATGCACACTTGATTTTTTTTTAATTTGGCGTCTATTTCAGATACGAGTATCCACTCTAATAACGTTTCAAGTAATAAAACGCACACAAACTTTAAACTGTTCGTTTGTGAAGCCCGAATTAACTTTAGTCTCCACACAGATTATCTAAGAATTACGTGATGTTAAATTTCGCTGCTACAAATTCTAAGGTCAATGCTTTTATACAAGAAGTTATTCTCCAGAAATCTGTCAATTTATTGCTTATTATTTACAAATAATGACTGCTAAGTTTAGGTTAGGCTGGCATGAGGCCGTAAGAAGAGAGTACCCAGTGATGATCGAAGTCTCCATACTATCTAATTGGTCTTTGAGCCGAGTTCTCTGACACTCGCAAGCAAATCCGTGTTTCAATGTAGATTCAAAGCATTATTCTTTCAGTGAAACTAGCAACCCCACCTTCTTAACCTGAAAGCTCTAATCTCATGGAAGATGCGGTCGACAGAAGTCGAGAAACCTTATATAAAACAACATGCCTGGCCGCGTACACAATTCCGGAAAATCTTCGTTGAAAATACAACTATACATAAACATGAAAACAATAAACAAAAACTAAAAATTCTTGAAGCTATATACATAAAACAGTTGAAACCTAACCGTAACAAAATAAACTATGAAATCTCCACAAATATTCTTAAATGCCTATAATTGATAACAGAAGCCATTGGTTTATACCAGCGGCTTCCCACACTTAATACTTCTTGTTTTCACTCTCGCGTGGTCATGTGTGACGTCATGAGCTGCGATACAATTTTCGCTTCCGCGTCTCGCATACACGAGTTTGTCGTTGCTTTGAAATTTTTCATGCAACAAAAACAGACTATCATTATTGTTTCGTCCGTGTATTGTTTGATATATTGAAATGTAATTATCATCTTTGATAATGGCTTATGTAAGCCGAAAGCTTAGATCGAATTTAAACATGTATCAATATGATATCCTTTCGTCTTTCAATAATAATGTTATTAAGCTTATCAGAAAATATGAAAAATAGTAATCGATTACACCATGTCATTCCAGTGGGTCTAAAACTAACCGTATGACGAAGGAAAGGAAACTAAAGCGGTTGTTTCAATTAATTTTCATAGGGGTGTATGCTGAATTTTGTATTACATGATTTAGTCATTATAGCATAGGTTAGTGTCATGAAAAACCCTCTTCTTTGGATGTTAAACAATAAAAATCTGAATTCTTATGAGTTAAGTCTATGAAAACAATGAGATTACGAGATCCGAAGTTATCGTTATCGAAAAAATTGTATCGTCGGAAAAAAAGTTATTTATACAAACTTATCAACGGACTAATAGGCCGAATTTTCATGGATGGGAAGGGATTATTTTTGAGTTATAAAACCACTACAGTAACTACCAGTAGTTATGATCCGAATGTAAATACATATATATATATATATATATATATATAACAAAAATAATAGATTTCCTACAGCTCCTTTTTCGCGCACGCGCTAATGTATCGTACTTTCCGTTTCTGTTTACAATTGAAAGACCCGCTGCCCAGCGGTCACTTTGAGAACTAATACGACTCGACCCGCTAAGCCCACAAATTTCGAAATACATCGCTGACGCTATTAATTTTTTTTTCTTTTTTTGGGGGGAGGGGGGCTAATAGAATTTATTGTGTATTGTGTGATTTAATCATAGCATATTTTCTTATGAACAATGACAGAAAATTGTTTATTCAATGACATTTTTGTAAGAAGAAAAAAATGTACACCTGCAGACATCAGGGAATTTCTGGTGCTGAGAAACCCGGTATTTGCTAATTGATGTAGCCAAAAATATAAAATACCAAAGACGGCACCAGTAATCCATTTTTAATGCGCATTTGGTAAGTTGCTGTCAAACGAACAGATTCCCAATATAGCGCGTCCCAAATATCCAAATGTAATTCAAAATTGATTATTTAACCCTTAAAAGGCGGCCATTATCAATTGTTGTTTCGTTGGAGATCAACGGGTGTCTCCAATTGACGATTTAAACTTTTTTCCAACGGTGTCGACATCATTCTACTCCTAATTCGAGTCTAACTTACTAACTCTAGGATTCCTGCAACCACCGTTTGCACTGGGTCTGGCGGCGTCCATTTCCGGGAATGTTTTCTTGCAAATAAAGCTGGAAAACCAAATCAAAAGACAGTTTTATAGTCTGCATACATTGGGCATTTCGACGTCGTGTCATTGTTAGCAAGCAGGTTTCATTAGATCAGTTACGAGTCGCGAGTTCGATCCTTGTGAGAAAATAGGAATGGGGAGGTTCAATTTCCAAAGGTCATAATCAGTCCAAGTCAATGCCATGAAATACTGGGGCGTAAATCAATGCGGGGTGCACGCTTAGACGGTCATGTATCTTTGGATACATGACTGACGAGGCAGATTTTCTCCTGGAGTAGGTTGCCATTTCTTTCTGCGTTAGAACAGTTGCCATCCAAGGCTATAGAACCCATTCTGTCCTGCTATTTATTCATAGCTGGGGCGTGGAATGAGGAGTCATACATTTCCCAAGGGTATTAAGCACGTAAAGCGTTCTTTTATAGGGGGTAAAAAACAGGCCGGCTAGGCGTGGAATAATGGTTAACGAGCTCACACACTAAATTCCCGTAGATTCTGCTATAGTTCCCGTAGCAAGTATGTTTTTTGTTTTGTTTTGTTTTTTTGCGGGGGTGGGGAGATGCAGTTGCTATCCCCATACCCAAGCGGTTATGAATTGTTATTATTCTCTTAGGCTGGTTGCCAACCATGGCGTAAGAGACTACCCTGCTTTGCTATTTAATCCATTGCTAGCGGGAGATGAGGTGGATACATAACTTTCCCTATGGTATTTACGCCCAAGTGAATGTGACGAAATCGAGTGGAATTCAAACTCTGTTTCCTATTTCTTATTTCGAGTCGCTAACCATGACATACCCCTCGCAGATATCGGGCGACTATTGCATATTGATTAAAACAAACACACACACACACACAAACACACAAAGAAAAAAAATAGGCGAAGAAAATTGATATTCGATTTTCAAATTAGTGATTTTTACAAAAAATAAATCTTCTGAAGTCCAACGCCTGCTTTCTAGATTGTCTACGGAGCCACTTCCGTTCCCTCTACAATGCAAACGTTCCAACAAGTAAGAAAAACAGGTTTTCAATAAAAGGAAGGAAGGAAGAAAGAAAGAAGGAATTCTAAAGAAATATCTTTGACGCGCCATCTTAAGAGAGAAGATTTATTTATCTTAAAAACTCATCTTTGCAACGTCATTCATTCCTGTTCTACATTTACAGCGAAATAGGTTACGACGCCTCTGAGTACGCATGCGCTAAGACTGCCTTCTGTCGAATCCAACTAAACTCACACTAAACTTAATCGACAATGAGGTTTCGAATCCTTGTGGGTATTTGGGTTTTACTAAGCTTAGTCGAGATTGGCTTTAGACCACCATAGTTGTCTAGTGAGAATCGAAACAGTCACACGAATAAAGTAATCTGTCAATAACTGTCTAGTTACTTCTAAAGCAACAGTTGGGAGAAGCTTTTTGTGTGTGTGTGTGTATATATATATATATGTGTGTGTGTGTGTGTGTATGTATAAATTCGTTAAAAGCATCATTTTCATGTAAACACTGTTTTACCTGATTTTGAGTATTTATCTATTTATACACTGCTTACGGCTCCTGTACGATCACTGGAGTTAAGCAACGTCGAGACTGGCTAGTACCTAGATGGTTGACCGCTTGTGAATGCCGTAAGCTTAGATGTGCAGGTGGTGTAATGGATAATGCCTCTGAATTGTTAATCAGAAAGCCAAGTTCAAATTCCGGTTGGGTTCGTTATATTCATTTACGCGCAAATAAAATTGGAAAAGGCATGAATCCATATCATCCCTTTCCAGCTATGGGTTAATTAGTAAGACTTGTATCACTAAAATTCTTAATATCTAAAAAATATTTTCTACCTTTTTAAATAACCTGGCAAGGGTTGATAAGTGGTAGAAAACAAATCAACCAATGAAATACTGATTAGTTACAAAGGCATGTCTTTAATATTTATTTACATTCTCTCGAATATAAATGTATAAAAATTACCTTATCCATAAAGTGGGGGGTCAGTTTATATATTGAGTTTAATATAGAATTGGTCCCCCACTTTATATCCACATTATAATTTCTTGTTTGTTGATAAGCCGTAGAAAACGAATCAATCAGTCAATGAAATACTGATTAGCTACACAGGCATGTCTTTTAGATTTATTTACATTCTATGGTATATAAATATATAGAAACTACCGTGGCCACAAAGTGAGGGATCAGTTTATATATTGATTGTAATATAGAATTAATCACCCACTTTATATCCTCATTTCTTGTTTGTTTATCAAATTCTGATTATGTATGAATCCATCTCTTCTCCATCCCCCCAGCTATGGGTTAATTAGTAAGGCTTGTATCACTAAAATTCTTAATATCTAAAAATATTTTCTACCTTTTTAAATAACCTGCAAAGTATTGATAAGCCGTAGAAAATTGAACAATCGATCAAGTTTGCTAGCCATTAGCCTACGTCAAGGTAACCACGACCACTTAAATATTTATGCATACTAATAATTATTTTATATAATTAATAATAATTTTTATGCACACTAATCTATACGTACAGATTGCATGTCATTTATTGTTTTAGTAATTTCGTCTGGTCTGTCCCCGGAGCGAGTCCTTAAAAACGGTATCTTGAATTTATTTAAAGGAACATTTTGACGTAAACATTGGCTTGTTTTTTGGGTTTTTTGTTTTTTTTTTTTTTTTTTTTTTCTGAACTTTTAGCATTTATTTACCTATTTATGAAAGTGTTGAATTAATTCTCAGGTAAGAGCCAGGACTGCTATTAATCAGGTGTGTAGACATCTTCTGAGGAGACTCCGCACACACTCACATATGTACATGATTAAATCTGAGGAAAAAAAGGTGATAGCTTTTCTTTTTTTCTCTCTCTCTCTCTATACCGCGTCTTTATACGGCTTGTCTTTTTGTCTGTCAGATAACAGAAGATACCCGACAGGAATCTACGAGTCACAAATTATTTGTATATCTTCTATTCTTTGAATGTTCTTGTTATCAATTCTTGTTGTGGAACTGCAAACCGATTCTCAGACATTTGGGTCTGCGGCAAGGTGATACCTGTAATACAGGTATCGCCTTGGTCTGCAGTGAACAAAAGCTAATCAAGTTAGTACTGGTTGTTTGTTTTGACTTCAACTAGTGAGGTCCTTCCTTGCCTCCATACGTCTTTTGAATGCTGCGTGGATTCCCATGTTGTATTTTTGGTCATTGCACGAATTTATGTATCTATTTCTTATGACATTGCTATTTTAGGGACACCTACCTTAGCGTAATGACCAGAAAAAAGATCTCTCCTTTCTAAAGAAAGGAAAAATGAAAGCGAGGTCAAGTCCAATGACGGTTTCTCCTAGAAGATGGCTGGTTCGAATCCTGCCGGAGATCGCATAGTTTCCTAATATCTCGAATATTTTAGGCTGGTAGACGAAAATAAATAAATTTTTAGTAAATAAACGGAACCTCTACTTAATGCGAGTATTCACTACAAATAACATTTAAGTTTCATTCGTTTTACACACACTATTATATATATATATATATATATATATATATATATATATATATATATAATGGACTCTCCTGTCGTTTTCGATGTATGTCTTTCAGTTCAGTTTTTATGTTTGTTTCGTACGAGACCACAATCCTGCTCGGGATTTGCAAACAAATCCAAACGAAGGGTATACTGAAAGGTTGACCATCATATGGGCTGATGTGTTAATTCTTAATTCTCTCAGATGGTTAAGACAATTCTTTTGAAAGTCAGTTATACCTCGGTAGCAGGTGTTCCTCCAGCTTGCTCGGTTTTCAACAGCAAGTTCAAATTCCTCTATAGAGACGTTTGCAGCATTTAAATTGTATTTAAGTTTGTCCTTGAAGCCTAACCAAGGACATCCTAAATTACGCTTACCATGAAAAAGTTAATGTATATAATGAAATGGACTGAGTTCGACAATTATTTGAATATATTTATTGGCTATACGTTTTTTTTTTTAGATACAAATATTTGAGTAAGTCCTCTGTTTATAAACAGTATTAACATTCACCGGCCTGAATATCAAAGAAATTTCATAGAAAATATGTGTCCTCCGACAGAAATCGAACCTGTATCCTACACGGAATCGTCATATAGCCTGACGTGCTATACCACTTAGCTACAGAGGAAGCATTTAGTTAACAAGGTCTAATTATTGTTTTTAAACTACAAATTTCAAATGATTCCTCTCAAAGACTCATCTGCTTGAAGCGTATCTTAACGTAAACAAATGACGTCATATTTTGTGATTGTGTAATGGACTAAATCCGATAACTATTTTAATATTTGTTGTTATTCGTTATTTTTTATAGATACAAATATTTAAGTAAAATCTCTGTTTAGCCCATTTCATAATAGATGACGTGATTTGTTTACATTAAGATAAACTTTGAACAGATAGGAGCGCTCGAGAGCAATCATGGTAAATTTGTAGTTTAGAAAAAGGTTCGACCGTGCTAGCCAGACATTTCCTCTGTAGCAAAATGGTGTAGCACGTTAGGCTATATGACAGTGTAAGATACAGGTTCGATTCCTGTCGGAGGATACATATTTTCTTTAATATTTCTCGGACTTGAATAGCAGGTAAATGTTAACTGTTTATTATAAACAAATAACGTATAAACTAATATATATATATATATAATATAAAATATTTGGTTGGATTGATGTGAGTTTGTGACCCTGGGTCTCACGCTTTTGCGCTCGTCAGACAAACTGATTAATTCCCCCCACTCCCATAATAACACTAATACACGCAATCTACATAAACCCAAAATTTTTAAAAAATTAATCAGTTTGTCTGACGATCGCTAAAGCGTGAAACCCAGGGTCACAAACTCATATCAATCCAACCAAATATGTTAGCTCTATCTCTGATATCGAGCGCTTTCTAATAAGTACCCCGCATATAATATATAAATAATTATATATTTATATACACACACTTTTCACATAATATATGTATATAATATAATAGATATATATATATAGTGAGACTACTCCGTTATCTTTCCAGTAGTCTTTAAATAAAGAAATGTTAAATCTGACAATTTTAATTTGTGCATGAAATTTCAAGTAGCATCGATTGGTGAAAAACATAATTCTTCCTAATGTATATTTGTGTGAATTTTATGCTTTCCTTTGCCATCAGCTGTTGTTTTTGCGTGTACAAGACTGTTATTCAAATTCAGTGTGATTTTTTTTTTCCCCCGGTTCTCAGTTTTGCAAATACATGTCTGCAAATAAGTGAGCTTCTTTTTTTTTTTTTTTTTCCAACATGTTTTCTTTTTAATTTTTCTGCTATTCTTTCCTCAATGCTGTCTGTCTTTTTCTTCTTCAGGTCGTTGTTGTTGTGAGAAAATCAAACATGCCGAGTGTCGAGAAGTTTGTGAACAGGTAAGCGTCGATGTCTCATTGCATTTTCATTATTTTTTCCCCCTTTCTATCGCTCTCATTTAGCAAACAACATTGTCGCCATTTTTTTTTCTTAATGTTCATCATCGACTTTGATTTGAGAGAAGTCTACAAAATGAATGAATGAATTAATGTTGTTTTGTGACACATAGACCCTGCTATAAAAGGGTCTGTAATGCCAAAACAAGGACTCCATATTTTATTTTTTAAACACTTACGAGCCGTGTGTACATTTTAATAATAATCAATATTAGGTATTTGTTTTCCTTTTTAATCTTAAATAATTAAAAATAAACTGCTTTTGGTTATTTTTGCTAAGAAAAATTATGGTTCTCCAGCAAACTTTTTTAAAAAATCTAGCAATTTTTTTTTTTTTTTTTTTTTTTAAATCTAGCAATTTTTTAAATAAGTATTAAATGAATAAATCAGTCGAAATTTATGGTCGCATATAGCTGTGGGGAAAATAAAGTCTATTGTGGGGGACGCCGTTCAAATTTTTAATGAATTTTCGTTGACTTTTTTGTCATTCGTAAAATATTAAAAATTCTTAAATAACTGCTTTTTTTCTTTAAAAAATCAATGTTAAAAAGATGGCAACTTTTAAATATTCAACGATATATGAAGAATCTAGTTTTTCTTTTTAGTATATTTCTTAATCATAGATGGTGAACTCTCCAGTCGATTTCGACGTAAGAGGGTCGACGAGTTCAGTTTATTACTGAACCGCCTGGGGCACCTCGAGGTGGTGTAATGGTTAGCAAGCTTGTCTCGCTAGAACAATTACGACTGAGTAGTGAATTCGATCCTCACTGGGTGCCCCCTACTTTCGGCCTTGTGCCACATCTAAGCTACGCTTGGAAAATCACTATAACTAAACTGCCTGGCTACCCACAACAAAAAAGAATCTAAGATGTCAATTACAAATTCGAGTTTTATTTTTTTTTTTTTTTTTTTTTTTTTTACAATGTTTACCCTGTACAAGGCCCAAGAGACACTCGAGGTAGAGGATTACAGAGTAAGAGGCACCACTCCATGTAGATAAAGCCACCAAGATGCATGAGGTGGGGGAACCGGAAATGAAAGGCTTTAGAAGGAAGCGGAAACCCAATCCTAAACAGGAAACAAGGAATAAAGCTCTACTCCTCTTCAAAAGACCGGGGAAGTATGTGAGCCGGACGATACAAAAATGAAGCTAGTACAATGATTTAAAATATTTAATGTTTTAACAAAGGACAGGAAGTGTGACACCAAAATTCGAAGACGAATTGCGGGGTGGGTGGAAGAAGCCTTCTAAAAACTAAGCAAACTATTAACAGGAAAATTTCGTTAGAAACAAAAGAGTACTGAACTGTTATATAATATCAGTCCACCTATATGACAGTGAATGCTGGACAATATCCTCACAGAGGAAGAGACTGGAGATAACGGATATGTGGATCTACAGAAGGATGTTGAGAATACCATAAAATAATCATGTGAGCAATGACGAAGCTTTAGAGAAAATGAAAGCTAAAAGGACAGTTAAAATTAAAAAGAAACAATTGAAAACTTCTAGGGTCCATAATGAGAAAAGAAGGCGTAGAAAATTTAACACTCCCAGGATATTGAAAGCAGAACATCACCTACCTAAGGAGTTTGTGTAAATGGTTGACAGAACAGCGATTAGGAGAGATAGAAAAAAATGAAAGAGAAGTAACTTACAGGAGAGAAACAGAGGAGGAGGAGCAAATATGACGTTAGTGAGGAAGTGGGAAGCTGTTTCTTTTTTTTTTTTTTTTTTTTTTTTTTTTCTTCGTTTCTCTTCTTCGTTTCTTTCCTTTTGGTTTCTTTTCTTTCCGTTTCGTTTCTTCGTTGAATGCTTTATCAATGGTCTTTTTATTGCTGTAATAAAATGAACCCTACAAAAATGTTCAAATAAAATAAAAAAAATATATATATAAATGATCTTGTCAAATTTGCGTGGGGCGGAAAAACAGACAAGGTTTCTGGAACTGCGCAAAACTCTAGTTTCTAATTCTCCTCAGGTGTTCTTTGACTCCATTGTTGAATTTCAGGAACAAGCAGAAGCCTATATTCTGACCAACAGTCGTTCCTATCGAGAATCAAGTGCAGGTGGCGGTGTAGAAATAGTAACGCACATCGCAAAGGAGGCAGATTGGGTACGAACAATCGTATTAATAAATACAGTGAAGGAGCAAATATCCCAGGGTAAAATTTAATATTTCCTCTTGGATATAATTTATTAGCAACCCCACTTTTATTTTATTTATATTTTTTTTTCCTTTGGTTTTCAAGCTTAAGTGTTAGTCACGATTTTTGCCTGACATTCCACAGCTGCGCCGGCGAATCCTTGACGCGTCAGAAATTTCTCAACATGGGGCAACATTTCTGAATGAAAAATTGAATGGGCCGCGGATTGGACGTGAATCAGAAATAGCACGCCGACAAATGGCGGCTTATGCTATTTCGCTCTGTTGGGAACGGCGGAAAATGAATCAATGTAAATAAAATAACGTGCTTGCTTGTTTGTCCTCTATAGACTCGACGAAGTTAAGCAACGCTGAGTCTTAGCAGTACTTGAGAATACCAGGTTCTGTAAGCGTGGATGTGCGGGTGGTGTAATGAAAAACTGCTCGGAACTCGAAACCAGAGAGCAGAGTTTCAATTCTACTCTGGTTCGTTATATTAAGTTACACGTTTGGAAAGGTATGAATCTACCCTTTCTCCTCAAACTATGGGTTAATTTTGGAGGACTAATGGCGGCTTATCTGCTTTAAATGACCCACAAACGTAAAAAGTTAATTAGTCTCCAGTCGTTAAATTAGATATTTTCACTCCAAAATTGTCATCGAATTTCCGTCCTTTTAGATATTTTAAATCATTGTACTAGGCTTATTTTGGTATCGTCCGGCTCACATACTTTCCCGGTTTTTTGAAGAGGAGTAGAGGTTAATTCCTTGTTTCCTGTTGAGGATTGGGTTTCCGCTTCCTTCTTAAGCCTTTCACACCACCTCTTGCATCTTGATGTAACTCTCTTATTACTGAGAAGCGAGTTCGATCCTCACTGGGTGTCATAACTAAAATCAGCTGAGGAAATAACACTTGACACCTTGATTATTCGAAGTTAAAATCGGAGCACAGACGAGATAAAATCTATAACAATATGGGAAATTATTACTAGTAATATATATATATATATATATATATATATATATATATATATATATATATATATATATAATCCGTTGGTATAAAATCCAAGTGAATCTTATTAACACAAATATAAAATATTAAAACTAATTCACACATCAATGTTTTTTATAATAAACAAAGCAATATATTTCATACAATGGGAATTAAGATAACATTATGTAAATAATCATTTTCACCTTGTAAAATTAAATTTACATGATTTTTCAAACAGTCAATGGATGATAAATTATTGCTGGGATTTTTTTTTTATTTCAACAATTTATAATCCATTGACTGAAAAATCCTGTAAATTTAATTTTACATTGTGAAAATAATGATTTACATAATAGTATCTTAATTTCGATTGTATGAGATATATATATATATATATATTATATGCGCGGGCGGATGGGTACTGAGGAAAGTAGGTTGAATCGAGAATCTTTTAGTGAACACGAAGTCAGTAACTTGACAAGTGCTTTACTTGATGGTAGCCCCCCCCCCATAAGAATTTGATAAATTCTTTATAATATGAATAGATAGGTTCGCCTATCGTCCGGTTCATACACCTCCCTGGATTTTTGAACAAGAGTAGAGCTTTATCACTTGTTTCCTGTTTAAGATTTGGTTTCCGTTTCTTTCTAAAGACTTTTCATTCTCTTTCATTCGCAGTAGACCCTTGTCTCTTAGTGGTATTACCACCTTGCTTCGGGTGAATTTATTATATATAAAATAAGGCACGGAAACAAATTTGGGCCAATTCGGGAGCCTGGATGAATTTGTAATAAACTCTGCAATCATTTCTTTTACTTAATATTCTTGCTGAAGCCCATGAGTTTTATGAAGACATCCACCCCCCCAAAAAAGGTTTGTCATCGATCTTGCCTCCTTTTCTGCTTTTTTTTTTTTTTTTTTTTTTAAACGATCTTCCTAGGAACGTTCTCAGATCGTTAATAGACATATATGCTGATGCTAATACGGAAACACCTCCAATAATCAGGATTTTCAGGGCTTTACGGTTGATCTCTCAGTTGATCTAACCCTAACCCAGCTTACCCCAATAACAGTCAACCTAATTTCATCTTCATCGTCCTGGATATGCTAAACTACATCTGGCAGTAAGGCCTCTGATCGAGAGGTTTTGAGGTGTGTGGAACCACTTCTTAATTGCTGTTTTTCCAGGTCCACCCTGACCCAGGGTGGTAGCACCTTTTAGGGTCCCAGCTATTGGTAAATATTAAACTGCCAAACTGGGGTCAAAGCATGGAAATATAAAAATACATTTGAAAAAATTACCAGCTTTACATTGTTGGGAAAAATGCCAGTAATAAATTGTTGGGAAAAGAAAAATTACCAAATCTCGCAAGAAAGTAAAATTTCGGCATTCAATGACCCATAAGGAGTTGATATGCAGTTAAACCAACCAACCAACCTAACCCCTTTTACGACTCTTGTGGCATCGTTCCTATTTTGTGTGCGTTTGAAAAAAAATACTTCAGAGATGGGACGAATATATCGGCCAAGTCTTCCACGACGAAAGATAACCGGCAATACACAGAAATAGCGAAAGACCATAAATATTAAAGTGGAATCAGCACTGGCCAAATTGAACAGAAACAAAGCAGCAGGGCCAGACGGAATCATAACTGATAGGTTGGCAGAAATATAGGTAAAAAAAAAATTACTAACAATATATTTTCAGAAAAAAAAATACCGAAGCTCACAAGCAAATAATATTTCAGCGTTAAGTAACCCAGAAGGAGTTGAGATGCCTTTAAACAAACCAAATCATTTCATCTCGGACTGTAAGCTTTCTTTCGTCACAATAAACGGATGCCATCTTAATCCGTCTCCTTATCTCGGAACTTGTGTATATGACCAACTGCTAAAGATGCAGGAAAATAGTTGGTTCATTACACCGAAATCCTTTTGAGATTCTCTCTTGTTTTCTTTTCTTTCTCTCTCTCGTTTTCCTCTCTCTCTCTCTCTCTCGTTTTCCTCTCTCTCTCTCTCGTTTTCCTCTCTCGTTTTCCTCTCTCTCTCTCTCTCGTTTTCCTCTCTCTCTCTCTCGTTTTCCTCTCTCTCTCTCTCGTTTTCGTCTCTCTTTCTCTCGTTTTCGTCTCTCTCTCTCTTTCGTTTTCCTCTCTCTCTTTCGTTTTCCTCTCTCTCTTTCGTTTTCCTCTCTCTCTTTCGTTTTCCTCTCTCTCTTTCGTTTTCCTCTCTCTCTCTCTCTTTCGTTTTCTTTTCTCTCTCTCTCTCTCGTTTTCTTTTCTCTCTCTCTCTCTCGTTTTCTTTTCTCTCTCTCTCTCGTTTTCTTTTCTCTCTCTCTCTCGTTTTCTTTTCTCTCTCTCTCTCTTTTCTTTTCTCTCTCTCTCATTTTCTTTCTCTCTCTCTCTCTCTCTTTCTCTCTCTCTCTCTCATTTTCTTTTCTCTCTCTCTCTCATTTTCTTTCTCTCTCTCTCTCTCTCGTTTTCTTTTCTCTCTCTCTCTCTCTCTCTCTTTTTCTTTTCTCTCTCTCTCTCTCTCTTTTTACTTTTCTCTCTCTCTCTCTCTCTTTTTACTTTTCTCTCTCTCTCTCTCTCTTTTTCTTCTCTCTCTCTCTCTGGTTTTCTTTTCTCTCTCTCTCTCTCTCTCTCTTTTTTTTTCTCTCTCTCTCTCTCTCTCTGGTTTTCTTTTCTCTCTCTCTCTCTCTCTCTCTGGTTTTCTTTTCTCTCTCTCTCTCTCTCTCTTTTTTTCTCTTCTCTCTCTCTCTCTCTCTCTCTCTCTCTGGTTTTCTTTTCTCTCTCTCTCTCTCTCTTTTCTCTCTCACTCTCTCTCTGGTTTTCTTTTCTCTCTCTCTCTCTCTGGTTTTCTTTTCTCTCTCTCTCTCTCTCTGGTTTTCTTTTCTCTCTCTCTCTCTCTCTGGTTTTCTTTTCTCTCTCTCTCTCTCTCTGGTTTTCTTTTCTCTCCTCTCTCTCTGGTTTTCTTTTCTCTCTCACTCTCTCTCTGGTTTTCTTTTCTCTCTCCTCTCTCTCTGGTTTTCTTTTCTCTCTCTCTCTCTCTGGTTTTCTTTTCTCTCTCTCTCTCTCTCTGGTTTTCTTTTCTCTCTCACTCTCTCTCTGGTTTTCTTTCTCTCTCACTCTCTCTCTGGTTTTCTTTTCTCTCTCACTCTCTCTCTGGTTTTCTTTTCTCTCTCACTCTCTCTCTGGTTTTCTTTTCTCTCTCACTCTCTCTCTGGTTTTCTTTTCTCTCTCACTCTCTCTCTGGTTTTCTTTTCTCTCTCACTCTCTCTCTGGTTTTCTTTTCTCTCTCTCTCTCTGGTTTTCTTTTCTCTCTCTCTCTCTCTCTCTGGTTTTCTTTTCTCTCTCACTCTCTCTCTGGTTTTCTTTTCTCTCTCACTCTCTCTCTGGTTTTCTTTTCTCTCTCCTCTCTCTCTCTGGTTTTCTTTTCTCTCTCACTCTCTCTCTCTGGTTTTCTTTTCTCTCTCACTCTCTCTCTCTGGTTTTCTTTTCTCTCTCACTCTCTCTCTCTGGTTTTCTTTTCTCTCTCACTCTCTCTCTGGTTTTCTTTTCTCTCTCACTCTCTCTCTCTTTTCTTCTCTCTCCTCTCTCTCTCTCTCTGGTTTTCTTTTCTCTCTCACTCTCTCTCTGGTTTTCTTTTCTCTCTCACTCTCTCTCTGGTTTTCTTTTCTCTCTCACTCTCTCTCTGGTTTTCTTTTCTCTCTCACTCTCTCTCTGGTTTTCTTTTCTCTCTCCTCTCTCTCTGGTTTTCTTTTCTCTCTCACTCTCTCTCTCTGGTTTTCTTTTCTCTCTCACTCTCTCTCTGGTTTTCTTTTCTCTCTCACTCTCTCTCTGGTTTTCTTTTCTCTCTCACTCAGTTATTTTGATATATTGATATTGTAACTCAAACACGTAAAACTCTACTTGCAATAGAAACCGCTGCAGCAGCGTCTAGTGTGGTGAGTCTATGTCCCAATGCAACACAGCAGATGTCTACATGACTTACATACTTTGGGCACGTGCCATAGATTGTATGTATCTAAATATGTTTAACTACTGCGTTGTTCCGTGTTATCGATTTTTTTTTTTTTTAACTAACGCACACACGTAAAGAGTCCATTTTCTGCCCGGCAGAATGGCGTCGTTGGCTTTTTTTTTTCTTTCATCAAGAGGACGGTTTACTCAACAGAGACATTTTAATTTTTTTTGTTTTTTTTTATTTTATTCGGGAGGTGGGGGAGCCCTTCTTGAAAAGAAAGAAGGCAAAATGGCTAATCATTTGTGCAGTGGTTTCGAAACCTCTGAAGCTGTGTTCCGATAAATTTCCTTGTGTAATTAGTACCAAGACGACGATGAAAATTGGCGGGAAACGAACTGAGATCAAAAAAGATGGCCACTAAATAGAGAACGGACATTCTCGATAAACAGAGACAAAGATCTTAATCAACAAGAGATAATGCAATCAACACTCAGTGCTCACACACACACACACATATATATATATATATATATATATATATATATATATATATATAGTAAAGCACAGAGAAGGCGAACAGTTCGAATTTCGATTGGAACTATGTATGTTTACGTTGCACAAATACGTTTGTAAAAGCCGTGAAAACCTTACTGCCTGTTGGATTTAACTTTTATGATTTAGTTGAACGTGTTTTACATAATCTCAGTTCAATCAGGAGAATCAACCAGCTAGTGTATGTCTCTTACCCACGTTTTATAATATGTATTCAAATGTAAAAGAACGAAAATTGATTTC
This sequence comes from Acanthosepion pharaonis, assembly GCA_903632075.3. NCBI lineage: Eukaryota > Metazoa > Mollusca > Cephalopoda > Sepiida > Sepiidae > Acanthosepion > Acanthosepion pharaonis. The sequence goes on along the minus strand of CAHIKZ030005619.1, from coordinate 1,417,929 downwards.
AGCGTTCAAAACATTAATTTAAAACAGAGCTCAATACAAAAGTAGAGCAATAAATATTTATTTTACTGTGTTAAATTAGAACATGCAGATACCCACTACAAAACTGTACATCTTGTTTCAACGTTAATTTTTTTTTTTTTTTTAACGTTTCATTCATCAGGTGGGAAATCACGATGCTCCTAAAGGTTTAGTAGCATCGTGATTTCCCACCTGATGAAAAGTTAAAAAAAATTTTACCGTTGAAACAAGATGTATAGTTTTGTAGTGGGTATGTACATGTTCTAACGTAACACTGCATAATACACACAGACAGGTGAACCATAAGTAGATGGACACTACATTAAGATGCATTTCAAGTAATTAATACACAAAGATTCTTGTCCAAAAATGTTTGTCGAAGCGTGGGAGATAGACTTCAAAGCTGCGTAAATTGTGATGGACAGCGGTTTGTATGTAATCTCAAAATAAATGTTATCGTTGATTGTTCACCTACTTTTGGTTCACACATGTGTGTGTGTGTATATATATATATATATATATATATATATATATATATAGTGTGTGTGCACGAAACAGATTGTGGCCGCTCGTTGTTGACCTCCGTGTCCAGTTTTATATTATATATATATAATATATATATATATATATATGCCATTGCTGATATTGAGCACTTTTACGCATAAATATATCAAACGTTACAAATGCTTAGATCGTTTGCATACATACCTACAATTATATTGTGTATATATATATATATATATATATATATATATATATATATATATATATATAGCTTGCCACTCGTATTCGCGGATACTCGTCAATTAGGGCAGCCAGCCAACCCTTATTGTAGATGCTCGCTCAGGCTTATTTGTGTTCAACACCCACAGATCCCACATGTGGCTTATACTGCAACTATGCTGAGCAGACCTTAGTTACAGTTTCTGGGAGAGAGCGTGTTATCTAGCGTGATCAACATTCTGAACAAGGCCAGCACACTCAAACTCTCGGTCACGATGACTTGTGACTTTGTGCTAGCACAGCTATCGACGGCCCCTAAAGATTCTGTCTACCCAATTTCACCCACAAGACTTGGGTCAATCCGTGACACGTGGTATGGTTTTCAGGCACTTTCCAAATTGTTTATACGTAAGATATATATAAACACAGTGGATGAAAAAATCTGGATAGTCCAATTTTCAAATAAATTGGCAACCGAAGAAAAATGAGGAAAAAAGAAAGACCCAGAAACCTTCGAACAGGGCGAAAGAAATTGTCCAGTACCTTAAATCTCTGCTACAAAGGAAAAAAAACCAATAATATAATTTACAGAACTGTGACGTGTGTCTCTGCTACTAAGATTTTCATGCTTTATAGCTCAATCGTTAGGTGATTTAGCATGAGTAAAACAAATTCACGTATATGGACGAAAAAAAGTCCCCTGAATGAGATCAAAACCTGCGTATATGTGTCATCCTTCACTAGTCGTGCTTAGTTTAATTTGTAACTTACATAAATGTGAATAGAAAAAAAAGCAAATGTTGGTAAGATAGCGTGGATCACAAAGTACTTCCCGGTGCCTCTAATCGGCTGTGTGTAATATATATATATATATACACACACACACGGTGAGGAAAAAGTCATTCATCATAGACATAATTTATTAAAAGTATAATTACGCATGAAAATTTTATTTCCTATTTATTTGATTGTAAATTTTTTTTTTTTTTTACCTTTTATGGAAACTTTTCAATGACGGAGGTGGAAAATGTGCTTCGTTAACTGCATTTCAGAATAAAATATTTTAGTAGCATTGTGATTTCCCACCTGATGAAACGTTAAAAAAATTTTAACGTTGAAACAAGATGTACAGTTTTGTAGTGGATATGTGCATATTCTGATGTAACACTGCATAATAAACAAATTTATTGCTCGACCTTTGTATTGAGCCCTGTTTTAAATTAATGTTTTGAACGCTAAAATCTCACTCTTCGTTCTCTTACATTTGGACATATATACACGAACACACTAGCCGATTACCCGCGCCTTGTCACACATTTTTTTTGTAAGAAAATGATTGATTTTAAATCATTGTTATAATTTGTGGCGAAAAATGACGCATTTCAAAATTACTCGATGATCTTGCCGATGTAACCTCCATCTTCTGGCCCTCTCCTTCTATATTTTCGATAGGAGCCATCCCCTTGTTCAAATTTAAACCAAAGGAGAAAAAAATTCAGCGGGTGGTTTTGCGCAAAAACAGCTCCATCTGGCCTCTTTCATATGTATTTGCTGCAATACTTGACTGAATGAATTGATGATCAGATTTCAACATTGATATGACAGTCGATGGTGATTCCTTGCCCAACTTGACGTCCATATTGTCTCATTTTGATCTTGCCGATGTGATCTCCATCTTCTGGTTTTCTCCTACCATTTTTTGGATACGAGTCGTACCTTTGTTCAAATTTTAATCTCAATCAAAGTGTGGGGGGGGAATTCAGTCAGTGTTGTGCACCCGGGGACACCCTTTTGATCAAAAGGAAATATACTTATCCAAGTACCTGAGAAATGCAGTTTCGAGAAATATATATATATATATATATATATATATAGTTATGGGGTTCGATCTCCAAAACCTTAGGAGGAGTTCGATAACAGACAGGAGGGTACGTATTAAGACAGTGTGGGTGACCCAGTGTTGCGTTCTTTTTATTTATTTTTTTCTCCGCTTTAAAAAAAGAATAATATACATATCAGAAATTTTTAAAGACTTCTTGGTTGGGCTTTGAACTTTTCTGTATTTTTTTTTTTAATCCCTCATATTTACATTAATAACATACACCTAAAATTATAAACAATATGAAGTTGTCGAAAAAAAGGGATCCGAAAGTGCTGAGAAACGGAAAATGTTTGATAGAAACAAAGAAAAAAAGTGTTGGATTGCTATGTGATAACCATTCACTTATATGGCTGTTTAATGTTGGACTGTATCCCCATGGACGAGGAGAGAACTGGGGGCAGCAGAAATGTGGTTCTACAGAAGGATGCTGAGAATGCCATGGATGGATCCAGTAAGCAACGAAGAAAATACCAACAGAAAGAAAGCTTATTCTCAGAATAAAAAAGAAATAGATAAATTTAATTGCATACAACGGGGAAGGCAGGCTTGGAAAACAAAACTCGAACAGCATGTTCAGGGCAAGACAGCGATAGGCAGTAAGTCACCTAATGATCTTGTTTCAAATGGAGATAGGAACGGCTGGTAGGACCCTTAGCAGAATTACAAAGATTGCTAAGAGCCATAAGGGATAGGAAGTTGTGGAGGGCTATGATTTCCCATGCCCTGATGGAACACAGCACATAGAAGGCGGCGGCACCAATTAATAAAAAATATCTAGGGAAAGTTATCAAGATAATGGTTGACCACATAATGTGACACCGAGATCCGAAGCCCGCAGTAGACTAGCGAAAGAAGCAATCCAAAAACGGAGAGACGGAAAAATGTTCATTAGAAACAAAGATCACCGGATCGCTATATGACATCAATCCTTTTATATGGTTGTGAATGCTGGACAATCTCTCCACGGATGAGGAGAAAACTGGAGGCAACAGAAATGTGGTTCTACAGAAGGATACTGAGAATTCGAGGGACGGCATCTGTAAGCAACACGGAAGTTTTGAATGGCAATAAAAGGACACTTATACTCAAAATCAGGAACAGACAACTGGAATTCCTTGGACCACATAATGAGGAAAGAGGGCTTGGAAAACTTAACCCTCACAGGGCATACTGAGAGCAAGAGAGATTGGGGAAGGCTGAGAGCCACGAGCTAGTGTAAATGGATAGCGGGACGGGAGGAAACTGCTGAAAGTCATAAGGAATAGGAAGTTGTGGAGACACACGATCGCCCATGTGCTGAAAAGACGCTGCATATAGAACTATGAAGTCCCTTTTGCATTACTAGTCCTTCTGCGTTTCACCATCGGAATTTTTTCTTGTGAAGGGGGTCTGTTGATTCAATCGAACAGAAAAACCAGCTTCTGTTTCAACAAGCCTCGTTTTGATCGCTATTATCGACAGTCTATTGGTCGCTGGCCTGAGCAAACCATAATATTCAACAATCAACATGGATGCCTCGATTCTATCGCCCGATTTTTTTTTTTTCCTAGCAAATCCCACTTAAAACGTTCGCACTGCTTTGCCATCTCTTTTATTGGGGACGCCTACAATAATTTTCGTGTAAAATTAACGGATGGCAAAAACCTGTCGTTGAGACCCAAAACGTTACCGGGTTAAGGAGGAGGAAAATCTGGAAGACGAATAGTTAGAGAGAGAGAAAAATATTTTCTCAACATAGTTTGTATTTTATTGTTTTTCTTCTCTCTATTTAACGGAGAATTCCACTCTCTGCAGTTTGTTATTCTATTTATCTCGTTATTTACATATATATATATATATATATATATATTCTTTATATCATAATTTTTACGCCTCTATCTTCCTCTGTTAGCTTCTTTCTCCATCTGCGAAGTTTTGGGTTAGTTTTGGGCTGGGTGGATCGCTCGTAAGGTGAAACTTAAGGTGGGGTGGATGGTTAATGGGATTTGAGAAGATAAGACCTCTGGAGAAGAAAAAAAAAAAACTATGTGGGGCCCAGGGTTTTTAGAAAATAATGGCGTGCTTGCTGGTGGGGGAATTTTTGTTCCTTGCCACACTCTAGGCTTTATTTTGCCTCTCTCTTCCCATCGTCCGCTTACACTTTTTCGAGGAAAAAAAAATCGCTCCAGATGGGTGACTATCAACAAATATTAACCTAGATACAGGGCGTAAGATTTCTCTTTTTATATTTCTTCCTTGAACCCGAGATAAGAAACAGACTGGCGGATTAACACCTCGAATTCTCATCTGCTATTTTCCTCCTCCGTTTTTTTTTTTTTTTTTTTTTTTTTTTTTTTCCTCATAATTTTATCCTTCGCTCTCTCATCACCTTCAGTGATTTCTTCTTTTTTTTTTCTGCCTTTTCTTTTCATCGCCTTTTATCCTCTTCCTTCCTTTCTTTTGTTTTCTCTCTCTCTACTTTTTGTCCTTTTCATTTTCTCTCTCTCTACTTTTTGTCCTTTTCATTTTCTCTCTCTCTACTTTTTGTCCTTTTCATTTTCTCTCTCTCTACTTTTTGTCCTTTTCATTTTCTCTCTCTCTACTTTTTGTCCTTTTCATTTTCTCTCTCTCTTTTTTTTTTCATTTTTCTCTATTTTGTCTTTTCTTTTCTTTTTTTTTGTCCTTTTCATTTTCTCTCTCTCTCTACTTTTGTCCTTTTCATTTTTTCTCTCTCTCTTTTCTCTCTCTTTTTTTGTCCTTTTTCATTTTCTCTCTCTCTTTTTTGTCCTTTTTCATTTTCTCTCTCTCTACTTTTTGTCCTTTTCATTTTCTCTCTCTCTACTTTTTGTCCTTTTCATTTTCTCTCTCTCTACTTTTTGTCCTTTTCATTTTCTCTCTCTCTTTTCTCCTTTTCATTTTCTCTTTTTTTCTTTTTCCTTTTCTCTTTCTCTCTCTTTTTTTCTTTGTCCTTTTCATTTTCTCTCTCTCTCTCTTTTTCTTTTGTCCTTTTCATTTTCTCTCTCTCTCTTTTTTTCTTTTGTCCTTTTCATTTTCTCTCTCTCTCTCTCTTTTTTCTTTGTCCTTTTCATTTCTCTCTCTCTCTTTTTTGTCCTTTTTTTTTGTCCTTTTCATTTTCTCTCTCTCTCTCTCTTTTTCTTTTGTCCTTTTCATTTTCTCTCTCTCTCTCTCTTTTTCTTTTGTCCTTTTCATTTTCTCTCTCTCTCTCTCTTTTTCTTTTGTCCTTTTCATTTTCTCTCTCTCTCTCTCTTTCTCTTTGTCCTTTTCCTTTTCTCTCTCTCTCTCTCTCTTTTTGTCCTTTTTTTCATTTCTCTCTCTTTTCTCTCTCTCTCTTTGTCCTTTTCATTTTCTCTCTCTCTCTCTCTTTTGTCCTTTTCATTTTCTCTCTCTCTCTCTTTTGTCCTTTTCATTTTCTCTCTCTCTCTCTTTTGTCCTTTTCATTTTCTTTTGTCCTTTTCATCTTATCTCTCTCTTTACCTTTTTTGTCTATCGTTATCTTTTGTCATCTTCATTACATACATATATATATATATATATATATATATATATATATATATATATATTTTTGCCTTCTTTTTCCCTCTCTCTCTCTCTCTCTCTCTCTCAACTCTCGTTACCTTCATTGTTTTCTTATTTCTCTCTTTCCACTCTCATTAGTTTTCATGCTTTTCCCCTCGTTTTACTACCTTTTCTTTTCCCCCTACATCTGCACACACACACACACTTCCCTCCCTTACCTTTATCCTCAATATTTTTTCTATGGGAATACATGGCAATCTGATACGTCTCAGAATTAAACAACCTGGAAACAACCTGGGCCATCACTGAGTAGAATGTCACATTAGTCGGCACTTCCTCAAATTAAGTTGGATATTTTCTTCCGAGAAAATAAACCCAACCATTTATTCTACAGTGCTTTCGGAGGACATGTCGCCATACTTATTACAACGTTTTGGCCGTTGTCTTCAGGTGGTCGGAATGTCGAACTGAACCCTTTATTTCGCTCGCTGGGGTAGACATGTTCTAGTTCCACGTGCCATGTCTAATGGATGTCAGTTATCTCCTGTTAATTCCTCTCTCCAAGTTCTCCACCGCCTTAACCAGGTATTGAACTCGCACTCTTTAGATCCTGTTACTGGATCTAAATAACGCCTTTATACACTGTGCCATTTCTGAGTATTATAAACCATAATAATATTATAATACCTACTTGTTGCTCTAAAATAAGATGTTATCCCAATTTTCATTTTAAATCCAACAATAATATTGTAATATTTTTTGTCAATAAATTTATGTTTATCAGCATAGAACTAGAAAATGATGAGACCTTACTGCCAATCTAGTACTGCGCTTAAATTTGTAAACTCAAGACACCAAAAATTAATAAAAATTGTTCTCCAGAAACTTCCTCCACCTAAAAAATGTTCTCAAACTCCCCAAATTCTCTACAGATCTTTATCTGAACGTTTCTCTGACTATTCGAAAAAATTAATCTTCCCGATTTCATTCTTTTAGATGAGACAATCTCAAATTATGGCATTTAGGAAATTGGTCGGGCTGTGAACTTTCAGTTAGGTTCTTGAATTAAGTTCATTAATGTACGCTGAATTTGAAATTTAGCCAAATTAAAAGAAAAAAAAATCACTGACAAAAGCAGCAGGAGCATCCAAAAAAAAAAAACATTGATTTCCCCAAATCTTTATTCTTCTCCGACATGTCAATTAAATAAAATAAAAAAAGTTATTTACAAAGATAAAAAAAAGGGCAGTTTCCAGAGAAAGCCTTTATTTCCACTGATGGCGAACAAATGCAAATGTCAATTTTCGACATGGTCCCCCTGTTTTTTGTAAACCTTTCACTCTCTCATATTTAACTTTAACTGTGTTATGTATTTAATTTTTAATTGCGTGTAACTACAATGGTTACTGCCTGTTACTTCAGGTTGTCTATGATGCACCGATATCGAAAAACGGACGGACGGACGGACGGACGGACATACGTACACTGCGCTTTATTTATATAGATTATTATTATGATTATAATAATTATTACTATTGTATCATCTTACGAGAGAGTAATTTTAAGTGCCTAATTACCAGATCCTTACCGGGGTCTATAAATAAAAGGGCCACTGTAGGAGTTTTAATTGGGATAATTGGAACGTTTCGTTTAGCTGGAGAGGGTTTTGCGGATGATATGTGCAGTTCAACACAAAGTAATATTTTGTATATCTGAGATGTTGATGTAACCAAGAATTTTACATCATTTCCGGCCCCCCTTCTTTATCATACCCAACGCCCCAATCACATCAGAGATAATCGTAGTTTTAAGTTTCCACGTTTTTGTTACTTCGATTTGCAGGTCATTATAATTTGACAGATTTTAAAATTCTGTTTTTAGAAACACTAGAATTTCGTCAGCAAGTCATTGCTGGAGAGGGTTTTGTGGATTAGTTGGCAGGTCCCTTTTTTTTGTTGGGCTTTATGATTATGTCCGGTATATTTGAATCAATTTCCTTGTCTCTGAGGATTTGATGATGATAACAATAATATTATTATAATGATAATAATAAAATAATATATTATTATAATGGTAATATTATATTATAATGATATTATAATATTATTATAATATTATTATAATGATATTATAATATTATTATAATGATATTATATTATTATTATTGTTGCATCATTCAAACATTGATATTTATCTCTACTATAATGATTCCAGCCTGAATGTCTGAGAAATTTCGAACAAAATATGCGTTCTCCAGACTTTGCTTACCACACGCTTCTCTCTTGCCAAGTGGTATAGCACGTCAGATCAAATGACGGTTCCGTATAGGACACAGGTTCGATTCCTGTTGGAGAATGCATATTTTCTACGAAATTTCTCGAATATTTGTTCAAAGGTACACCCTGACCCGCGCTGATAGCACCTGTTTGGGTCCCACCTATGGACAAAAAGAAACTCCTCAAACAAAACACTATGAAAGTATAAAAATAGATTTTTATGGCAAAATGACCGATAATACGTTTTATCTGCTGTTGAACGCATACAGTTCCATTCAAAATATTTAGATTTCGGCATCTGCTGTGTGAGGCCCTTCAATTCGATTAAAACAATAATTGATTGGTTTCCAAACTAAAATGTAAAAAAAATCTGGAAAACCCTAACCATGATTTGAAACTGAATCTATGTACTTAGACAACTATTGGACTTTATTTTTTAATTTCTAAATAGTTTAAATTATTTCGATAGAATCAATGAAAAAGCGCAAACTAATAATTTTCCATTCTTCTTACTTTGTATTATATAAATTATATTTAAAATATGTTCTATTTTCAATATTATAGAAGAAAACCTTAAAAATCAGTCAACTGCTGAATTTTATATATAACTCTGAAAATCGTGTCCAGCACTGAAAATATATATATAACCATTCTGTTAAATTGTCCTTTACGCTCTCTTCGACCCTTATTCTCAGCACTTTCTGAGTTTTCAGAGGCTGACTCAGGCAATACAGATTTTAGTCTGGTTACATGCAGTTTCACTGTTTTTACTCATCAAAGCAAAAAAAAAAAAAAGTGACACATCAGACGGGCAGGTTGTCAGAGGGAGGTGGCAAGGTTGCAGGGTGCACACCTGCAATGGAAAGGGGGTTATCTGTTTTTGTAGGGAGGTCAAAGGTCATGCAGAAGATGATGCTTACAGATGAGTCGCTTTGGCCGATCTTGGAGGAGGTGAGCAAATAAAGCTGGAGTGAGGTTGGTGTGTGGAGGGGATGTTGGGAGGAGTGAGAGATGGAAGCATGGAGGAAAAAAAAGACAGAAAAAGTATCGTGAGAGACGATGTTGTCGAGAAAGTGTTTTTATATAATGAACGTGCTGGAAAGAAAAATGTAAGAGTGGCAAAGAAAAAAAAACAACATTGAAAGGAAGAATCCGTATAAAACAAATACACAAGAGGAAGAGTTTGTATAGTAAATCTGCCTTAAATATGTCAAAACACTTCCCAGATATTTAAATCTTTGTACTTGAATGTGTTATCTCCAATTTGTAATTTGCATATTCCTTTTGCTGAGAACCATGCATTCTGTCTTCGTGTAATTGACATTACCTCTGTAGAAGTTTTTGTAGTTTTCTTTCCGTTTCTGCTATCAACACTTTGTCATCTGAATATCTTTTTTTGTTAAACTTGTGGCTGCTAATAATGAATTCTGGTAGGACTTCAGATTCTGTGAGAAACGCCTTACTGTATAGATTGAATAAGTACGGTGAAAAGTCAAACCCTTGTCTTACGCCCTTTCTATTTTTGTATATTTACTAAATTCATTTCTATCCGTATACAGGCGATTTGCTTCTAATATAGGTTCTGGATTATTCTAATATCCTTCCCGAATATGTCAAGATTACTTAGCAGTTCCAACAATTCTTTGCGGCGTAATTTATCAAATGCTCTTGTATAATCTATAAGACACTAGTACACATCCTTCTGCGCGCTGTATTCATCAGAATTCGAAAGTTTTCTTATATGGTTCATTAGGCTAATTAATGGAGTTCACATTCGTTTGTACCTGGCTTCTCACGCAGTGCTATAAAAATGGATCTACCTAGGCTTTCCGATATATCACCACTGTTGTATATTTTGATTATTATGCCTGTCATCAAGGAGGCACGGTGGAGTAAGGATATCGGCTCGGATTGAGGAATCGGAGAGCCGAGTTCGAATTCCAGTCGAATCCATTACATTCACTTACTAATATAGGTATGGGAAAAGTATGAATCATCTTCTTCTCCCCCACCAGCTATGGGTAAATAGCAGGACAGACCGGGTTCTATAGCCTTGGATGTCAATTGGTCTACCGCAGAAAGAAATGACAACCTACTGCGGCAAAAAATCTGCTTCGTCAGTTATGTATCGAAAGATACATGATCACCTAAGCGTGTATCACGCATGGCACATAACTGACTGAAGTGAATGTAACGAATTAGACTGGAATTCGAACTCGGATCTCCGATTCCGCAATCATTACTCCACCGTGAACTCCTGCCTCGTAAACTAGCAGTAGTTAAAAGAACTCGTGGTAGTTTTCTCCCTCCTAAGGGATCTTAAGATGGCAGACTCGTAGAAATCACAGCTAAAACCATGTGCAGTGACTTTCTAAGGGTAGCTTAGGTGTGGCACAAGGTCGAATGTATGCGGCGCCCAAATTTTTTTCTACGAGAAACTTTTAACACTATTACTGTTGCTACCAGATTACTAAGTAGCAATGTCTCTTAGCTTATTAACGCATATACCGGGCGCCTCGGCGACCGTTGCACCGGATACTCTTGTATTTATTTTTCATTGCCCCCCCCTATTATCACTTCAGCCTACACACATGGTGGTATTATTTGTATCCGATTGATACACTACGAGATTGAACCATAAATCATGTCGTCTACTATAGCTTAATCTCAACGATTTCAACTTGACTCACTAAACCGAGCGACTACGCAACGTTGCACAGATACCGAACAAAAGTGGCTATTGCTGCAGTAAGAATGGTCGCCATTGAATTTTCCAACAAAGAGTACAGTATTTCAAACCTTCATCCTTCTTTAATACAACAACCGAAACGGCTTCTATATTCTCTCGTTTGCTTCTGTATTCTCTCACTTGCTGTATTCTTCAGGGAATATCCAGTTGGATTCATTTTTCTTTTAATCATTTCATCCTAAGCAAGACAATAAAGCCACTAGGACGCAAGAGGTTACTAAGTGTTAGAGAATATGTAGTGACATTATTATCTATATAATACTTACAATAATACTGTGATTGCGTGCGTCTTTGTGTGGTACGTCCGTCGTTCGGCGCATAATAATTTACGTGTTGTTTATACAGTATTTTTATTTTAACTCTCTTCAAATAGAATTTTTTTTTTTAATTAAAATATTTTAAGTTAAAGACAGACACAAAGAGATCCCGCTTTGCCGTTTGGTTCAGTTGTTTGTAGAATAACGATTTATATTTAATTTTTTTTTTTTTTTTTTTTTTAACAAACAATATTTCAAATATTTAAAAAATATTTTTTGGCATATTTAAATAATATTTTCCAGTGAATATGATTTTAAAAGATCTATTAGCATATTAAAAAAGTAGTTTTAAGTTAATCTGATTAAAAAAATATTTTAAATGAATAAGATTTAAAAATAAGAGTTCTTTATACATATAACAATTCCTTTTGCATTTTTGTACAAGTGTTCACATATTTTTTTAAAAGGAAAGTCCATCAGAACAATTACCATGAAAGTATTTATAGAAAAGACACTGAGGTTACGTTACGGCGTTGAGAAAGAGACTGAAGCCGAGATGCCAGATTCGGACCAATGATTCTTTGGATTTTATCAAGAATCTCTGAATACGTAGCATATATCGCAGGAGCACCAGGCCAGATGTGTCATCAAGATGTAAAATAGATTCTGGAGAGAAAAATTGTCTAGCTCGACATAGTGAACCAATTTTCTTAACAATTAATTCAATATACTCTTTCCACTTAATGTCAACTGAAAACGTTAGTCTGAGAAGGCGCAATGGTTCACTCACTTGGGGGTTAGCATCAGCCATGCCGATAGAAGGTAAAAATTGCTTCTATCAGATGATTACAAAAGAGCAGTTTCATTTTGAGACGTTAAAATTAACAAGCTACTTCTTGCCCCGTTTAACAACAGATTGTAGGTCATTTTTGAGATCAGCTACCAATTTGACCATATTGAACTGATTAAACTTACTATTAAGACAGGAGTAAATAATTGTGTCATCAACATAGATGCCAAGATAAGAAAGATTGAATCACTTCAAAAATTTGTCTAGAAATACCATAATCTTTCTACTTACAAAGAAGATCAGTATGCCAAACCCTGTCAAATGCCTTTGAGATATCCAAAGCAACAGCCCGAGCTTCACCATTCTTATCTAAAGCTTGATAGACTTTTTCAACAATAATCGTTAATACATCAGCAGTTGACCTAAAGAAACGAAAGCTATATTGCTTGCAGCAATATTCAAAGCAATGATGAATGGTAGAGTTGTAAATATGTAAGACAGCTTCTGACAAGAAAAATTGTCCGATATAATACAGTGAATCAACTTTCCTAGCTGCAGATTTAGCCGTTGATTCAATATAATCGTTCCACTTCATATCAGCTGAAAAGGTTAGTCCGAGAAGGCGTAAACGAGTCACTCTCCTGCAGGTTAGTATCCGCCATACTGATGGAAAGCACAAAGGGTTGTCTCAGATGATTAAAAGAGAGCAGTTTTGTTTTTGAGGCGTTAAAATTAACAAGCAAATATTTGCACCATTTAACAACAGATTGTAGGTTTTTTTTTGGGGGGAGGGGTTAGGCTAGCAATCAATTTGACTTTATCGAGCCGATCAAATTTCGTATTCTATCGTTGGATTCTTTTCTTTTCATCCAAGTATGTTTTCTTAGTGCTTGCTTTTTATCATGTCCGCTGTCCTTTTAATGGGAATCCAGACTTGGTGATTATCCCTTTTCCGTGTTATTATCGCCGTGTTTTTCCTTTGAGTACATTTAATTCTGCACTGATTGACTCGAAGAATGAACACAAAACCTTTTATCCATATTTTGATTTTCCTTGCATTACAGTAGGATTGTACTTATAAAGGGTGCGATGGATGAATTGTCGTCTAAATGACGCAAAAAATGAAAACAACACTAACATCTCATTTGAACAGATATATTTACCAAAATTACATAAAATTATCTTGACATACTAAAGAGTAAATTAATTCTCTAAAATCGCCATTTTCTTCAAGCACGGCCTTCAGACGACTTCGGAATCTCCTACAACTCTTCTGGACAACTCTGAATTCAAAATCTGGGGAGGGTCGTTTGGGGATCTTGTGTACTCCTTTGTGCCAGTTCTCTGTATTCGGCTCCCTTCAAAAGCGTGGTTGGTTCTACACAAGCCTTCGCCACTAGAATCAAATCATGTGTGGAGTGTACTGACTGTCCTGTGCTAAGAACCGAGTCGCTGTATTCTTGATTGTTTAATTTTCTACGGCTACCAAGAAATTTATTCGAAAGGGTTTAAACAAAAATAAACGGGGGGGACGAGCAACTTGTCAAAACCCGACAATACTGAAAAAAGGCCTAAAGGCAAACCTATCTACTCAGTAAAGTGCTCGAAGCCTAGATTGCCTAGACCAAGCAAAAAACGTTTAACAACGTTAAATCCTATAAATGGATGGCTCTAGTCGTAACCTGAGTTTCACGATCTTCAAACGCCTTAAACGGGTTATATATATATATATATATATATATATATATATATATATATATATATATTATTGTGTGTGTGTGCATTGTGGTTCTATAGAAGGATGCTGATAATATCATGGAAGGGGCATGAGAACATGTAGTGAAAGTGAAAATTTAAAGTGAAATTTAAAGATAAAAGGACGCTTGTACTTAGAGGCAGTTGGAATTTCTGAGATACAAAATGATGAAAGAGGGCTTGGAGAATTTGACACTCACAAGACATACTGAAGACAGGTGAGGCAGAGGGAAAACATCGAGTAACCTGTCTAACGAGCTTGAACAAATCAATGGCAGAACAGACCGGGAGGGATATTAGGGGTCGGGGTTCAATCATTGCTATGCGCTACAAAGGAAAAGAAAAGATCCATAATCGGCCATATTCTGAAGAAACGGAAATGAAGCATACCAGAATTGGCTAAAAATCCTTACAGGAGGCAACGACTGAAGACTGGATTTGTTCAACTTGTCGACAATGTAAGCAACCCGAATCCACCGCCCTCGGGACGACGACGAGGCTAAACGCACTCTCTACTCGGCCAAATTATAATTAAACCAAAAGAATGATTCGCGTTAGAAAAAAAAAAAAAAAACATGGAAAACGTGCAAGGAATTTTATTCTGAGTGGGGTGGATGTCTCTTCTTTCCCTCCCTTTCCTTGGGTCATACTTGTCGTGTCTGCTTGGCAGGTGTCAGCTCCTTGTCTCTTCAGCGACAGATCTGAAATAAATGTTTGAAGAAACGCTATTAGGCAGTGTTAATCGCAGCGGTTTACCGTTAAGTGGACAATACAAAATCTGTTCAAACCCTGTTTAAACCTCACCACCTCCCACTACCACCTCTCCGTCACCCAGTACCACAATATACTCGCTCTATTTTCAGTGAAATACCCGCCAAGCCACTTTGGCCAGGGTAAACAATCAACTCTGTTTCGGGTATTTTTTTTTAGTGTTTAAATATGCATAAGTATGGAAAAGAGTGAGCCAGCCAGTCTTACAGTCAGCTAGCCAGTCAAATATCCGAGGACAGCAAAACATTAAAAAGATATCTAGATTTTCAGACCCTGAAAAGAAAAAGTTAAAGAAAAAATACTCACCGGGTGACCAGGAACACGTTTTCCAAGCTTCGTTTCTCCGTTGTATTAAAGAGTATGATGAGGTACGGGAAAATGGATAACTTTTTTTTATCATTTCGTCACAAGCAATGCGATAATGCCACAAAGCTTTAGTGAGGTCGAAGGACAATAAAAGAACAGGTTTCAGAAGACAGAAAATTACGATTGAAGTTGCATTCAAATTTTTGAATTCGTAGTTTTACTCGGAAGGCTCTGTTCAGCGGCCGCCTTCCCGGTTTCACTCGGAAGGCCCTGTTCAGCGGCCGCCTTCCCGGTTTCACTCGGAAGGCTCTGTTCAACCCGCGGCATTGTTTTGAATTACTTCCAAATGATACCACGCGCTGGAATCTTCACTCTAGGCCGATATAATCAAGTAATCAACGCCTTGATGAATCGACCATTGTGAAATTTGAACCCAGGTCTGAAGGTCAGAACACGTCTATGATATAGCGCTAATTTGAGTGATGGGGAGGGGAGTAGTAATTCTGTAGCAATACTCTCGGATATCGCTTGCCGGTCATGGTATCATATTCCAAGAGGTCGGAACATTTTACGTTATGTCGGTAAAACTCTTCCTGTGATAAGAAGCTAAGAAATTTTTTTGGTATAATTCCGAATCAATATCACAAGCCATTGTTAGTATATTAGTGTTTCACTCTCAAATTTTATGTTTATACTTATTCGTTGGCAGCATGTAACATCTAGGTCACAGAAGTCATTGTCAGTCAGTCTGATTCTCTAGGTCGGCCCATGTGTGTGTCTTTCTCTTGTGGGCGTGTGGACTTCTATCTCTGTTGGGTGCGTATCTCTCTCCATTTCTGCCTGTATGTGCGTCTCTCTCCCCCCCCATAGTCTGTTTCTCTCTCTCCCCCCCATGGTCTGTTTTTCTCCTCTCTCTCCCCCCCATGGTCTGTTTTTCTCCTCTCTCTCCCCCCCATGGTCTGTTTTTCTCTCTCTCTCCCCCCCATGGTCTGTTTTTCTCTCTCTCCCCCCATGGTCTGTTTTCTCTCTCTCTCCCCCCCATGGTCTGTTTTTCTCTCTCTCTCTCCCCCCATGGTCTGTTTTTCTCTCTCTCTCCCCCCATGGTCTGTTTTTCTCTCTCTCTCTCTCCCCCATGGTCTCTCTCCCCCCCCCCATGGTCTGTTTTTCTCTCTCTCTCCCCCCCATGGTCTGTTTTTTCTCTCTCTCCCCCATGGTCTGTTTTTCTCTCTCTCCCCCCCCATGGTCTGTTTTTCTCTCTCTCTCCCCCCCATGGTCTGTTTTTCTCTCTCTCTCCCCCCCATGGTCTGTTTTTCTCTCTCTCTCCCCCCATGGTCTGTTTTTCTCTCTCTCTCTCCCCCCCATGGTCTGTTTTTCTCTCTCTCTCCCCCATGGTCTGTTTTTCTCTCTCCCCCCCCATGGTCTGTTTTTTTTCTCTCTCCCCCCATGGTCTGTTTTTTTCTCTCTCTCTCCCCATGGTCTGTTTTTTCTCTCTCTCTCTCCCCCCATGGTCTGTTTTTTTTCTCTCTCTCTCCCCCCATGGTCTGTTTTTTCTCTCTCTCTCTCTCCCCCATGGTCTGTTTTTTTCTCTCTCTCTCTCCCCCCCCATGGTCTGTTTTTTCTCTCTTTCTGTCTCTCTTTCTCTGTCTCTCTTTCTCTGTCTCTGTTTTCTGTCTCTCTTTCTCTGTCTCTCTTTTCTCTGTCTCTCTTTCTCTGTCTCTCTTTCTCTCTCTCTCTCTCTCTTCTCTTTCTCTCTTTCTCTTTCTCTTTCTCTCTCTTTCTCTCTCTTTCTCTCTTCTCTCTCTCTCTCTCTTTCTCTCTCTCTCTCTCTCTTTCTCTCTCTCTCATGGTCTGTTTTTTCTCTCTCTCTCTCTCTCATGGTCTGTTTTTTCTCTCTCTCTCTCTCTTTCTCTCGTCTGTGTGTGAACCTTGTCTGTTGCTTTATTGATGATCTGATTCCGAACAAACACACACACAGAAAGAGTTGTTTCCGATTTTCTTACTCTCATTTCTATTATTACATACTGACAACTCCCTGTCTTTTCGTCATATCCAAGCTTCTGTATTCAACCTCAGCGACGTTGTTATCCTCATCTGCCTTTACCACGAAAACATTTGAATAGTTAATTTCATTCCTTGTCTGCCATTTTTTTTCCTTTTCGTGACGTTTCTTTTCACTGTCCCACATTATCTGTGGGACACCCGCACGCAATCTTCCATCCTGTCAGGAATTTCAGATCACGATAAAAATGTTTAATTTATTTTATTCCAGTTTTATTTTAATTTTTTTTATTCTATTTTTAGCAAACATTTGGAGATTAAGAAATGAGGCGAGGAAGATGTGGTTGGGCGGGGGGGAATCGAGGTGGAAGCTGAGAAAGGACTGATTACTGAAACACCTTGACAATAATGGGACTTTCTCTTCAACTTCTGATCTTAATCTTAAAACGTTTTTCTTCCCGTTCCCCCCACCCCTTCTCTCTTGAAATCGGCATCGTAGAACGGTGATACTGTTTTGTCTGCGAACGGCAGTGGTTCGTTGAAATTAAAACAGGTTTAAATGGAAAGAATACGAGGAGGAAAGCTGTATATGGAGGAAAACAAATTCTAAAGAATTTTTGATGGCGAACGAAAAAAAAAAAAGCAAAATGAACGAAGATATTAGGAAAGAACAGAAACAGACGATTGGTTTTCAATGAGTAATCTTCAATCTATACCCATATTGAGAGACTACAACAATCATTTTCTTTATTTTTTTTCCTCATATAAATATCTCAGTGTCTGTGGAACAACTGCCTTCCATTTTTTTTTTCCTTCTTTTTGTCTTCGTCTTTCGCCATTGTGCCTTTGCTTCTCCCTGTTCTATTAACTTGGTCTGTTCCCGCCCGACAATGCGTGCCTCCCTTCCTCGTCTCTTATTGTATTTTCTTTACTCTTCCTTGCTCTCTTAGCAACCCGTCCCTCATTTCTGCTTTCGACTGAACTTTGACATTGACCTACTTTTTGCGAAATAATCCCTCATTTTCTTTTGATCTGTTTTTTTTTTTTTTTTTTTTCCGAGGAATATTTCTTTCTATTTCTTTATTTTTGTTTGGTTGGTTTCTTTCTTCATCCATTCTTTACAACTTAATCTTTCATTTTTTTTTCTCTTTTAGCCAGTTTCATACCGCATCTTTTTTTTCTCTTACCTCTGAACTTTTTTATTGATGCATTTTTCTTTTTCATTCATTTTTTCTTTTTCAATCATTTCTTCGTTACTGCTTCTTTTTGATTTGCTTTCTTTCTTTGAAACATTTTATCTTTATTTTGTTTAGTCATTCATTTTTTTCTTCTACCCTTATTTCATTCATTTTTTTCTTCTACCCTTATTTCATTCATTTTTTTCTTCTACCCTTATTTCATTCATTTTTTTCTTCTACCCTTATTTCGTTCATTTTTTCCTTCTACCCTTATTTCGTTCATTTTTTCCTTCTACCCTTATTTCGTTCATTTTTTTCCTTCTACCCTTATTTCGTTCATTTTTTTCCTTCTACCCTTATTTCGTTCATTTTTCGTTCATTCTTCTTTCTATTACATTTTCATTGATAATCTCTTTTTCTCCCGTTGTACAGACATTTTTTTCATTTCTCATCTTTTTTTCTTCACGTATATTTTTCTTTTTCTTTTTTTAAATTTTTTCTTTAAGTTTTACTGTTTTTTATTTTAAAATTTTTCGCCTCTTGTTTTTCTGCCACGAGCTGCTTCTTTATTTTCTTCCACCCGCAACTTCGTCGTCCGTTTTCCTCCCACCCGCCTCATCTACCCTTTCTGTTTTTCTGCCCCCCCCCCACTTCTTCGTCTGTTTTCCTCGCTTGGACTTGTTTTTTTCTCCCCCCACTACTTCATCTGTTCCCCCCACTTCTTCATCTGTTTTTCTCCCACCTCCCACTTCTTGATCTGTTTTTCTCCCACCTCCCCACTTCTTGATCTGTTTTTCTCCCACCTCCCCACTTCTTCATCTGTTTTTCTCCCACCTCCCCACTTCTTCATCTGTTTTTCACCCCACCCGCTCGTCCTCCTCCTCCTCCTACTCCTCCTCCTCCTCCTGTTTTTCTTCCCACCCTCTTTTTCTTCTTCTCCGATTTCCTTCCCACCCGCTTCTTCTTCTTCTCCGTTTTCCTACCCACCCGCTTATGTTTTTCTTAATTTTCGTCACTGGATATCTTCCTTGTCTTCCTTTTTTATCCTTTTTCCAGTCTGCCTCTTTCCTTTCCTTAGCTTTCTTTTTTTTTCATTTCATCATGTCATCACGACGTCTTCTTTTTTAACATTCTTAACTTTTATTTTCTTTTTCCTCCGCCTTCTCCCCGCAGTCTCTTTTTTTTCCGCACTTTTACCCCTTCTCTCCCTTTCTAGCCACTCTTTCTTCTCTCCCTTTCTAGCCACTCTTTCTTCTCTCCCTTTAGTTCATTTTATCTTTCTCCTATTCTTTTCTCTTACTTCCCTTTCTGTCTTTATTCTCACCTCCTCCTTTTTTTATTTTTGTTCATTCTTCTCTCCTCTCACTTATTACAACTTATTTCTCTTCGGCTTTCACCTTTCATCTCCGTGGAAACATATTTTCGTTCTTTTTCCTTATCCAACTTATAAATTTTCTTATCATTAAAAATAATTTTTTTTTTAAGCGCTTCACCCCAAGCAAGGCGTGAAGCCACTAGGACGCAAGGGGTTACAGAAAATTTGGAGCAAGATCAGATAGGAGTGATAGAAGAAAGGATGAGGAGAAGGGTAATGGATAGATCGAGGCAGATTGACATTACATTTGAATAGCTGGAGATTATAGCTCTCAGGGAAACTGGAATAGGGAAGGGAGTTCTACAGGCGAGAGGTGCAAGACATGAAGCTATTGGAGTAGAAGAGACGGCTACATTTAGAAGTTTCAACAGTGAAGGGGTGAGAGCGGGATGCCAGCCTCGTAGGGTGCTTGAACTCATGAAGTCTGGGAACCAGCGAATGCAGCTCCTCGGAGCAATTGACATAATAATAATAATAATGTGGAGGGGGCTACGGCATAAAACCCCGACTTTCATGGGGTTTTATTTGGTACTAGCTTAAAAGCCGCCCTATCGGTGACATTTAACCTAGCTCCTGTGGTTTGGCCATCATTACAATACCTAGGGAGAAAGTTGATGTGATAGGCATCAATAAACTCAAAACTGATCGCTTCATTTAAGAACTGAATTAATGTTTAAGCTTAACTTTTAAAAATTCAACAAGAAGTCTTCTGTTGCCACTTAAAGACGATATGATGTACGTAGGTCCTTATTTTCCGTGCAATCAATTATTTTTATTTCATGGGCGACAGAACAGGGGAAAATTTACAAGATAAAATTAATATAGTGTAAAGATGGGAACATAGAAATTAGAATTAGTTATACATTCAACATTTGAAGAGTTAGAGAAACATAATAACTAATTAAGTAAAACCTACATTATGGATATATAACATTAATATATATGTTTAATCTCGCATAATCCGACAACCTTGACTCTGATCTCAACGAAAATCGTTCTTTGTGCCTAGGTTTTCTCGGGCTTTTGAGTGAGCTATGAATCATAGGAGCGGAGATGTGGCTTGGACACACACACACACGCACTCTACACTTTATATATTCGTGTGTGTGTGTGTGTATATATATATATATATATATATATATATATATATATTTACATTATTCGGACTATTGTCCCCATCTTTGTCGCCATATTTATTATAACGTTTCGGCCGTTTTACGCCCCGGCCTTCTTCAGGTGATTGGAATGTCGCTCACTGGGGTAGACTGTTCTAGTGCCATGTTTAATGGATGTCAGTTATCAGTTATCTCCTGTTAATTCCCCTCTCCAAGTTCTCACTGCCTTAACCGGGTATTGAACTCACACTCTTTGGGACTTGTCACTAGATCTCACTAACGCCATGTGTCCTTGAGGACATCTGTTTATGAATTTCATTATAAACCTAATGTCTTCAGCAACCATTTTTTACCAGTGCTAATATTGCAATTTTTGTTATCATTGCATTTTTTTATACTAGAGCTCATATTGCAATTTTTGTTGTTGTTATCGCTTTTCTCTGGCACTCCTTATTACTGGGAGTGATTAGACGCCAATCGAAACTGATCCTCATCTAGTTTCGGGGCAGGTTACTGGAGAGTAGTTTATTTTAATTTCTTCCTTTCATTGTCTTCTTGCAACGCTGATGCAATTAAAATATCCCATGTCCTTATGCATTCAAAATTTGTCAATGAAAAATGTAAAAGATTATTTAAAATATTCATCGTGTCATAGAATATTGATACCGAAACACAAAATGATGATATTATAATTAACATTGTCATCATGGCATGGTGTTGTATTTTATCTTTTGCTCGATTTAATGTGTTAAGGGCAATTAAAAAGAAATTCTTATCGTGTAAAACAATGTTTTTGAAATGATCTTTTTGTTACAATTGTTGCAATAATCCTGTTTCCTTATTGGCCTTTCTCTTCGCCAACCTTTTCTCAGATTCTTTCATTTTCAGTAATTCCTTACGTAGGTGAATCGTCCTCGTGTGTCCACCCCCGTGACGTGTGTGTGCGCGTCGTCCTCGTTTGTCCCATGACTTAGTGTGTCTGTAGCGTCCTCGTTTGTCCCATGACTTAGTGTGTGTTCGTTTGTCCCATGACTTAGTGTGTCTGTAGCGTCCTCGTTTGTCCCATGACTTAGTGTGTCTGTAGCGTCCTCGTTTGTCCCATGACTTAGTGTGTCTGTAGCGTCCTCGTTTGTCCCATGACTTAGTGTGTCTGTAGCGTCCTCGTTTGTCCCATGACTTTGTGTGTGTGTCTGTAGCGTCCTCGTTTGTCCCATGACTTTGTGTGTGTGTAGCGCCTCCTGACCAATTGACCACTCATCATCCTGTCCTTATCGACCCAGTAACTTTTCAGAACCCCCAGCTTAACACCTAAATTCGCTACCGCAGAGGCTCACTATGGGGGCTAACACGGTTTACTCCAGCGTTCGTACATCCACTCATCGTGACATGCAAGTGGTGAAACAAAAGCTTTAGTGTAAATTGTAAAAATTAGCAGCTTCATCGGAAATTCAAAGCCCCTTTGTTATTTTCACTTTGATGGAAAACGTTATAAACGTCGGTATTCCCAAGCCTCCCCACCACATACAACCATTTGCGGCAATTAATGTTAAAGCTTTTAAGAAATGTAAAAAAAAAAAAAATGCCTGTGAATGGACCATGAAATCGGTCTATCAATACTGTGACGTGTCAAATTAATACAAGATTATATAAGCATTGCTTTAGTCCAATATATTTTACCTATTTATGTGCTCTCCCTCTCTCTCTGTGTTACGCTCCCTCTCTCTCTGTGTTACGCTCCCTCTCTCTCTGTTACGCTCTCCGTTTCGCTATCTCCCTCTCCCTGCTGCGCTCTCTCTACATTTCTGATGCGCTCTCTAATTCTTTCTTTCTCTCGCTCCTTCTCGCTATATATATATATATATATATATATATATATATATATATATATATATATATATATATGTGTGTGTGTGTGTTTTTTTCTCTCCTATATATATATATATATATATCTCTCTCATTCCTCTGAAGCATGCCTTTCCTATTTTCTTTCTTAAAATAACTGTATTGCTCATGAAAATCTTTCCGTTGGTGGTGGGGATCTTTTTATGAAAAGCAAATATTTCAGATAAGTTTCTTAACAAAAAAAAAAAACCCCATAAAATCTCCACTCTGAGGAGGGGGAAAAGGTTCAGAACTTGAAGAAATAATGACAAAGCAAAATAGGGATTTAATGATATAACATTCATAGTTTTTTTAAGTAAATAATCACGTGGCCATGTTGAATCCAAGGGCATGCGCAGAAAATAGATTAATGACAGCCAAAAATAAAGGAAAAATATCGTCTCACCTTAGTTGCAACTTTCAGTCCAATTTTGCGCATCTAATTCAGAGTTTTAATTTTGAGATGCTCCTCTTTCTTGCACCTACATACTCAATGCTCTTACAATTGATGGTTAGTCAATTCTTCTCACCTTTCTTTATTGCCTTCCCTGCGAATTACTGTAGTTTAATTTCTGTGCCTGCTTCTGTGCTCATGTGCATATCAATAATGTCGGCCAATAATAAATCCAAGTAGGATTTCTAGTTTTCTCAGGAGTGCCTCCCTGTAAACGTTGAATAAGTCTGGTGAAAAGACACGTCCTAACTAAGTAGACTGAATCATATTTCCATGCTGATAACCGCTGCACAACCTCACACCTTTTCATATATATATATATATATATATATATATATATATATATATATATATATATATATATAGACACACACACACACTACCGCTCAAGTATAATTTAACATTGTATACGTTTCAACCTGATAAAAAAATCTCTTGAGTGCAACGATCAGAGATCAGGAAGTTAGAATTAACAACATGTCATTCTCAGGCTTCTCAAACCAAGGCCGGACGTTCCGGTAAGTTTGGCTTCTGCGGATGATGCCAGTGAGGTCATCTTCTAAAAGAGGGCGTTGGAAACGGTCAGAAAATGCAAACAACAAAGTCGAAGTCGACAAAACAGAAGAGAAAGAGCACAATATACACACACATATATATATATATATATATATATATATATATATATATATATAACATAATATACACACACACAAATGAAAGTACAGATTGAGTAAAATTTAAAACAAAAAAAAAAGACCTTTTCTGTTAACTTTACGTTTGACACCCCCCTTCAACGCCCTTTCAAAAGATTGAACGTGTCATATTTGTTTACAATCACGATACATTTGTTGCTGGCATATATTCCGCAATTGTCAATGATGTCCTGTCTATGTTCCGGTTTATCGTGACATGAAAAAATAACTTACTCGCCCCCAGATCTGACATTTAATTGGTTAATCAAGACATACCCACAAGTCTAATTTTAATTCTGACCTTATACCTCCCCACTCCTTTAACTTTCGGAAAAGAGGTGACATTTTGTTTTTAAATTTCCTTAAAGCTCATTTAATCACTAGTTACTTACCATCGCCTGAAGAATTACAATCATAGTATTGAAACGTGAAAGCTTTTGTGTAGCGATTTCAGCATGTTATTATAATCTCTTATAATAAAAAAAAATTATATATATAAGCAGCATGGCCCGGCGTTGCCCGTGCTTGATTCAAAAATCGTACGACTCATACAGCAATCGCTATCACGTGACTTAAAATATTTTTACACTTCCTTGCCTTTAAAGGAGTGACCTTTGTCTTACTTCTTGCCTATCTCACACTGCGAATTTTTTCCAAGCTCTATACTAAACATTAAATCTGTTACGAAAAAAGAACTAAACAAAATGAACACAAAACGATCAGCTTTAAAAAAAGGACTCGTAACTGGAAAAATCGAATGAAAAAAGAATGTTAACAACAAATACTTTTTCACACCTAACCCAGTTCTGCGGAATCAGAATCAACGTTGAGTTTAAGCAAGCGAATGAGCCAATTGGAGTAAAGTTCCATGCAGATTTAAATTTTTCCCACTTGTGACGAATGCAGCTATCGATTTTTTTTTTTGCATGCTAGTTAACATTCGTGTCAGTCAACTGTTGGCTCTCACGCTGGCCAATAGAATCTTCCTGCCTATTCGTGGCAGCCAGCTATAGGCTCTCACTCTGACCAGAAGAAAATGGCCGCAAACTACATGAAAACTGCCGTAGAAGCTTGAAAAAATCGAGTATTTCCACTATCGATGGTAGTTGCGACCGTGCATTCGTTACACACACACACACACACACACACACACACACACACATCCTGCTATAGAGAGAGAGATAATGATGCACAAATTTTATATATTAAAAGAAAAGTGCATTCTAAAGTTTTCTTGTGATGTGTTTCGTCCTTTAGTACTTGATAAGATTAAATTTGTTGTTTCGACTACGCATGCGTACAAAGGAAGAATGCTGGGAATTTTAATTTAATTTTTTTTTAATATATAATTTAGCCGATTTAATTTAGTTTCTTTTCCTTTTTCTTTCAATCATTCTTGTTATTCGATATCCCACACTGTCATTAAAAGATCTGCTAGGAACGGTGAAATGATGTAAGAGCCAGGGCACAAATTTAAAGTGAGTAACCTTGCAGAAAAAAGGAAAATATAGCTAAATTAAATAGGCTATATTATTTTTTAAAAATTTAAAAATTCCCAGCATCCCTGTTTCGCGCGCATGCGTAGTTACACCAACATAGTAAATTTAGTGCTATCAAGTGCTAAAGGATGAAACTCTATCACACGAAAACTTTTCCACTTTGTCATACATTTTACCCCATATATACAGTGTGAGATGGGTAAATTGTCGCTATTTTATATTTCTAATTTCGCGCATGCGCGTTGTTCTTGATTTTGTCGACTAAACACTATAGTTTGGCGCCGTCTGTGAGAAAAGAGCAGTCCGCCAAAAATTTGAAAACTACATGATGTATTTGTAGGCATTCGTATAGGAATCACCAATACGAACATTTTAGTGTATCAATCTTAAATAAAGAGCTACCCCGCCATGTTAAAATGTGCATTTCCGCAATATTTTAAACTTAAAGTAATATTTCTTTCAAAGCTTTAAATCAGCTCGTATTCATAAAAAATTCCAGGAAAGTATATTTTATTTTTGTAAGATTTTTTTTAAAAAGAATTACATTGTGATGAAAAATTGCGTTAAATTCAGCAATTTCAAAACGAAACTATTTCCAGTCAATTCAAATTAGTTTTTAAATACAGCAAAGCATTTTGCCTATTGGAAATATTAAATTTAATTTATTAGCTTGAAATTAAAACTAACATAAATGCTTCAATAAAGATTTTTCATTTTCAACTGTTCATTTTACACCTTCGGTATCACGAATCTGTGGAGGTACCTATACAGGGTGATTGAAAAGTAAAGCCCTTTTTATGTATGAACGACTATCTCGTTTAATTATAATATTTACAAGGCGGGAGAGTCCATACATAAAATAGGAAGTTAGTGTTCAATCTCACACACACACACACACACACATATATATATACATATATATATATATATATATATATATATATATGGCCGCTGGTCGATACACTTTGCCAAAAGGAGTGGTTTCTTGATGGAAAAGATAATTATAAATATAAGGGATTTTCCTTATATTTTTTATTTTAAATACAAAAAAAACCAGCAATTCTCGTATAAAATATGGACTGTCCTATCGTTGCAATAACCTGAGATATTTAACAAAATTTAAATTATGTAACGGTCAGTATCAATTCAGCACCTGAAGATTACGTTCTACATGAGACTCCGAGTCATGGTACCCGTGAGGATATATATATATATATATATATATATATATATATATATAAATATAAATTTGAAGAAAATAAACCGCAAACATCTTCTTAACAGTCCTAGAAAGACATTTGAATCACTACCACGCAAAAAATTCATTTTTATAATATGTGGAAATATCTACTCTTTGTTTGAAGAAGGTCGTGAAACTAGAAACCCATGTAGCTGAATTACAGAAAATAGAGTATAATATATATTTTAAAATAAAAAAAAATCCACATTTCAGCCAAAAACGTTTGCGGTTTATCTTTTTAAAATATGAATGTTTAAAATATACATGTGTTTCGTGTTACAGTTACTATCCCTGTTCTTATATGGTGACATTAATAATAATCAGTACAGATTTAGAAATCTTACAAAAGAAAAATTGTGATTCTGACAGGAATCGAACCTGGATCTCTATTTATTTATTTATTTATTTTTTTTTTTTTTAAACCTCGGGGAAACGATTTAAGACAAAGTGTGCCTTCATGAAAAAGATTTAATAAATTTCAATCACGCTAACCATTTTGAATGTTTCTTCTCTATGAAAACGGTTGATTTTTATCCTCATATTTTCTCGTTTCAGTTAAAGTCAGGCAGAGAGGTGCGTCAGTTGCAAAGATTAGTAACTGCTGCTGAACAATGTCCAGAAGACGAAGTGAGTATCCAATTCATCTTTTCGCCTTTTTATACGAATTGCAAATCAGAGATACCAAAATCAAACAAGTACGGAAGTTTAAATATCTGGGAAGTGTTTTAACAGAGAACGAAAAGTGTGACACCGAAATCCGAAGGCGTATTCGGATAGCCAGAGACGCATTCCAAAATCTAAGTAGAGTTCTGACAAATAGACAGAAAATCGCTAGAAACAATGAAACGATCACTAAACTGCTATGTGATATCTGTCCTCTTATATGGCAGTGAATGCTGGACGATCTCCTCGAAGATGAAGAGACTTGAAGCAACAGAAATGTGGTTCTACAGAAGGATGCTGAGGATACAATGGACCGAACATGTGGGTAACGACGAAGATTTAGGGAAAATGGAAACAAAAAAGACATTTCAGGAAGATGGGGGCATATAATGATGAAGGGCTTGGAAAATTTTATATTCACAGGACAGATTGAAGGCAAGAGGGACAAAAAAACATACAGGGTGCGATGGGTAAATTGTCGCTATTTTATTTTTATTTTTTTTAAATTTCGCGCATGCGCGTTGTTTTTTGTTTGTTTTTGTTTTTTGTTTTTGTTTTTTTTTTGTTTTTGTTTTTTGTTTGTTTTTGTTTTTTGTTTGTTTTTGTTTGTTGTTTTTTTTGTTTTTGTTTTTGTTTTTTGTTTGTTTTGTTTGTTTGTTTTGTTTTTTATTTGTTTTTTGTTTTTTGTTTGTTTGTTTTTTTGTTTTTTGTTTTTTTGTTTGTTTTTTTGTTTTATTTTTGTCGACTACTCAGTAGGAACTGTTGGGCACCGTCTGTGAGAAAAAATGAGC
>CAHIKZ030005619.1:1380000-1382500 GCA_903632075.3 Acanthosepion pharaonis | reverse complement strand
ATTTACCGTTACAAATGGTAAATCCTGTCCACGACAGTCTTAATTTTTTTTTTTTTCTTTTTCGTCAAACAGTTTTCGACAAATGCACACAACATTCTCTGCGATCTCGAACAGCTAAGATTCGTTCTTTTCCTAAAAACCACTTTGTCTAGAATTCGGTGTCTCTAAGACCATCAATATATGAGACGTTTAAAATATTTATAACAAATTTACTGTAAATTTTCGATATGTCCCGTGTTCCCTTCAGGACGTAGGCGAACATGTCTCTCCACGATTTCCTATCCTTTGTAGCTCTTAATATATTTTGTCTTTTCGCTATTTCTCCTAAACCCTGTTCTGCCATCCATTTACTCAAGCTCATTCTTCTTCTTCTTCGTGCCATGTTCCTTCAGGACGTTAGCGATCATGGCTCTCCACAATCTCCAGTTCTTTGTGGCTCTTAAATATATTTTGTCTTTTCGCTATTTATCCTGAACCCTGTTCTGCCATCCATTTTCTCAAGCTTATTATGTATGTTATGCAGTGTTTGCCTTTGTCCCTCTTGTCTTCAATCTGCCCTATGTGTCTCAGATTATGTGCCCCAGAAATTTCAACTGTCTCTTTCTGATGTTAAGCAGAAGTTTCCCTTTTGTTTCTATTTTCTCTAAAACCTCGTCGTTACTCACATGTTCGGTTCGTGTTATCCTCAGCATCCTTCTGTAGAACAACATGTTACCTCAAGTCTCCTCATCTTTGATTGTCCAGCATTCACTGCCATACAGAAGGACAGATATCATGTAACAGTTCAGTAAGCTTTTCTTTGTTTCTAACGAAGTTTTTTTTCTGTCTCTTAATACTCTGCTTAGGTTTTGGAAGGCATCTTTCGCTATCCCAGTGTGTCTTCTTTCTGTCTTCTGTTAGAAAACTTCACAGATATTTAAGTTTTTGTGTTTGTTTGGTTAATTTTGGTATCTCAGATTTTTAATTTGCATTTTGGACTCACCCTTTTGTTAACCACTATGCAGTCTGTCTTCTTGCAATTAGTGTTTAGTTCTTTCTGCTCCCTCCTGGGTATGACAATAAACTACATCCGCGTCCTGGGTAAGACGATAAACTACGCCCAACAGCAAGGCCTCTGATCAGGTTTTGAGCAGCGTGGAACCATCTCTTAATTGCTGGAGTTCCCAGGTCCACCGTAGTACCTGTTAGGGTCCCAGCTATGGGCAAATAGTTGACACCACAACCTGACTCAAAACACTACGAAAGTGTAAAAATAGATATTAATACTAGAAATACTTAAAAAAAAAAAAAAAAAAAAAAAGAAATTAGTATCAGCAATAAATATTTGAAAAAAAGAAAATATTACCAGAAATAAAAATCTCGTCAGCATTAAATAACCCATTGAGGTTAATATGCCACAAAACAAAATAAAACAATTTTCTTTCTGTTGGAGCTGTTGTAGTTTTCTTTCCGTGACTTCTATCAATATTCTCATCTGCATATCTTATGTTGTTAATATTGTGGTAGGTTATCTAATTCTCTCAGAATTGCCTCACTGTATAGGTTGAATAAGTCCGGGGAGACGACACATCCTTGTCTTACACTTCTTTCTATTTTTGTATATCTGCTGAACTCTACCCGCATGCAGGTGATTTGCTGCCAGTATGAAAATAATAATTTGCCTCAAAATTAATTAGTGCTGTATGTGCTGTGATTAATTAATTTTAAACATGGTTTGCGATTTTTGACTTGATGGAAATTTTTGAGATGTATTGGTTAATTTGTATGAAATTGAAAAGAACTCGGCAGGAAAATAAATAAATGATGTAATTTGATACTAAAGTGGGGTAAACCTTTGGACTAAATTTGAAAAAAACAAAAAAAAACGGCTTATTTTCTGATCGGGTTTTTCAATAAAGAAAATGATCTTTTTTTTTTTTTTTTTTTCAAGATTAAAATCTCTGTGGATGTTTTTTTTTTTTCTTTTTATTAGTAATCAGTCAATATCGAAAATGAATAAAAAAAATATAATTTTCATTCGCTTCTATCAAAGACAAAGAATTATAGAATAATAATAATGAGGTTAAAGTGATATATATATATATATATATATATATATATATATATATATATATATATATAATTTATTTTGTTTGATTTTGTTTATGCGAGAGCAAACTTTCCTTAGAAAATAAAATTTAAAAAAAATGAATTTCTCCTCTTTTCCTTTTGATATTCATTCTTATTAAAGCATTTGAACACTTTCACTCACACATACATACATAGATACACATATATATATATATATATATATATATATATATATATATATATATATATATATATATATACATACATATATATATATATATGACTACAAGTTATTTATTATTTTTGTGGCTTTGTCCTTTTCCCGATGCCATCTTTAAAGGTTGCTGATACTGGCTTCTGTTCTGTTTTTCTTCGTATTATATAAAACGTAAGGCCGTGCCAATGGTCGGCCATATTGTCTTCGGAAAGG
>CAHIKZ030005619.1:1347500-1375000 GCA_903632075.3 Acanthosepion pharaonis | reverse complement strand
AAAAGAATCAAATATGTTTTTCGGCAGGAATAATTCTCTCAAACATGTTTTGTTAAATCATAAGAACAAGTCCTGTTTATAAATTTGTTTATGTTGAAGTGTGTTTAATAGAAAACACACAGACCCACACACAATAATTTCAGTTTGATCGTTTATATGATGTCATCTTGAGTGACTTGAAATTGGTTCCATCAGACATGAGAATGCTGGAATTAAAAAAAAACAGTTGCATATTCACAGAACAATATTTGAAAATGAATGTAGCAACATTCAAAAGCACTCTGGGTGGGTGAGGATAGAACAATATAAAATAAATATGAACTTTGGCAAATTTACAGGTAATGCAAAACAACTTTTTGGAAATTTGACAGATTTAATGAAAAAAATACTATGAATAAAATTTGTCCATATTATTTAAAAATTATATAGTTTAAAGGTGTGTTATATTTATGGAATAAAGTGCTCAATACCAGGGATAGTGTACGTAAATATAAAATTGAACATTGAAGTCAACACTCAGAGGCGACAGACTGTTTCATGCTAGACGCAATCATCAGAACACGTGTTGTTTTTCTCGACTAATATATATATATATATATATGGTCAGTGGTGCATTGTGGGTAGTGATTTTTAAGGGTTATTTTGGCGGAAGTGGTTTGTTTATTTATTTCGATTAACTTATTTTGCTTGTCTTTTGTTTTTTATTTTATATATCTATTTATACTTTTCAGTTTTCGATGTTTTAGTAACATAGTAAAAATTTGTTTGAGGTTAGTTTTGATCATTTATTTGATAGTTTTTGGTCTGGGGAGGTAATTGAAGTTTTTTTGTTTTTTATTTTTTTTTTTCGTTCAATTTTTTTTTGGGGGGGGATACATTGTTGTAGTCTATTCTTGTTATTTTGACGGAAGTAGTTTTGTTAATTTGTTTATTATATTATTTATTTATTGATTTGGATTGATTATTTTTACTTTTCTTTTCTTATTTTTGACATATATATCTCCAAATGAGAAAAAGAATAGATAAAGTAAAATTCCGCTGTTCGTAGCATTTACCTTTAAAAAAAAAAAACGTGCTCAATACAAAGTAGAGCAACATATTATTTTAGTATAAGATATTATAACAAGAACATGTTGAAATCGTAGCTATTTCAACATGTTTTTCTTATATATGAAGAAAAATATACGGCAAAAACAAACAAAAATCCTAATATGCAATTATGCTGTTTTAATGTTAATATAATGTCAACGTCGGACCATCTTCAGGACATATTCATATGTCCTGAAGATGGTCTATTAGACCGAAACGTCCGACGTTGACATTATATTAACATTGTGTCATAATTTTGATTTTTGTTTGTTTTGCAGTTTTTTCTGCATACTGTCGGATCTATATCCATATATTTGCTTTTATATATATATATATATATTCGACTCTCTCGTCGAATTCGATATGAGTCAAGCAGCTCAGTTCCTAGGAACCGACAGCCAGACACCAGCACATGAGATTTGATTATAGAAGTGAAGGTTTTGTGCCGAACTATTCGACACTTTTTGAAGGGCCGAATACAGAGACCTGGTGCACTAAGTGCCACAAGGTCCCCAAACGGCCCTCCGCAAGTTTTGAATTCAGAGTTGTCCTTCTCCTAGACCAATTGCCATCCAAGGCTATAGAACCCAACCTGTCTTGCTATTTGCCCATAGCTGGAAGGAGAAGAGGATTCATGCCTTTCCCAAGGGTATCAGCACGTAAGTGATTGTAATGAATTCGATTGAAATTCGAACTCGGCTCTCTGATTCCTCAATCCAAACTGCTATCCATTACTCCACCGTGATAGTATAATATATATACTCATGAGTGATATATATATATATATACTGTGTGTGTGTGATATTTATATATAGGAGAGAGATTTATCTGTATGCATACATGAATTTATGTGTGCGTATATGAGTATTTTGAATTCTTATAATGAGTCAACATCTTAGAAAATGTGTGTGCATTTGCCTAAATACATTCGATTTACTTACATCAGGTAAAACGCACACTCATTTGTGTGTATTCAATGAAGATATGTGAGATGTGTGTATTTAAAAATGACAGAAGCTTCTCTATCAAAGTATATTATATATATATATATATATATATATATATATATATATATATATATATATATATATATATATATAACAAACGTTTTCAATAACACTGTTTTGCAATTTCTTTCTACGATCCATCACCCCCACCACTTCCCATATGAAAACCTTGTTTTGTGTTATATATATATATATATATATATATAACACAAACAAAATTTTCAAATATATATATATATATATATATATCCGCTAAATGTTGAGGGAAATAGAAATTCTTTTTGATGTTCAAATTGAAATAACAGTTCCTCTTGTTCTGTTATCGACTTTTTTCTTTATTTCCGACGGATGTCTAAAAATCTCATCCTTACTCTCCCTTGTCCATCTCTCCTTCTCTCTCAAATTGTCATTCCCTCTGTTTTTTCTCAACCTTCTTGAAATCATAAACATCCCGGGGACTTCCATCCCCTCCACTTCAAACAAAACCCAAGTAGCCAGTAAAATTTCTCATCATGATGGACTTTAAAGAATTTTTTTTTCTCTTTTTTGTCAAACAATGGAATGACGAACAAAACTCAATCGAAATCCGTTTGTTGAATTTTTTGTGTCTGTTAGAAAAAAAAAAAGTCTTTCCTTTTTAACGTTTCATGTTGTTCCGTTGTCAGCGTCAGAATATAAAACATATTCTTTACGTTGGCTTATAGTTAATGATTTCTTCAATGGAAATCATTTTTTTACCTGATCTCATATCGAAGATTTATATGAAAAAAAATGTTGACAATATCCATGACAACATAATCTTAACCTTGACATACACTGAATCGTTTCGATGAGGCTTGAATTTTAACTTCTTTTTTTTTTAACTTAAGTTTACCCAACATAAGGCTTGAAAGCCACTCAATCTTAAAGTTATTGAATGGGGTGCAATATATGCATTATTACACTGGAGTAGACATTGCACTAAAATTTCACACCAGACAATCAAGACGTATCTAATGCTGCTACCTGTCACCAAATGCAGACCTCACACCTGCAATCGGTATTTAAAGCGTGTGAATAAAGGTACTGCTGGACAGGTGTAAACAACCGTCCGAGGTAAGTGGGGGGGGGCCGTTTCTCACATTTGTCAGGCAGAATGCAAGGTCGTCGGATAAAACCCAGGCCGACACCAGCAGACTGGTCGAGAATAACTGGCACAACACAGGAGTGAACAAAACTTCAGAGTCTGTTTATATTTCTGAGATGAGGTATTATGTACATTATTTACATTATTCGGACTATTATCCTCATCTTTGTTGCCATATTTATCACAACGTTTCGGCCGTTGTACGCTCCGGCTTTGTTCAGGCGGTTGGAAATAAAGGTTCAGTTCGACATTCCAACCACCTGAAGAGGCCAGGCATTACAACAATAATCAGTCATGCATAAATAAAAAAACAAGCTATGGGCAATAGTTCGAATAATGTGAATAAAACTTTTTTTAATTATATATATATATATATATATATATATATATATATATATATATATATATATATATATATATATATATACACTCTTTAAATAATAATAGTTAATAATACATTACCGTGATGTGAGAATTCATATGGATGAAAATATACAAAACAGATGGATTGGAAGAAGAGGGACAGTTGAATCCCCACCTAGATCACCAGATTTGACACCCTTGGATTTCTTTTTGTGTGGGTTTCTAAAAGACAATGTTTACAGCAGGAAACCTGAAACAATTGCTGAAATGAGAGTAGCTATTGAAGAAGAATGTGCTCAAATATCAGAGGAAATGATACTGGACGTTTGTAGGTCTATTTCTTCAAGATATGAAAAGTGTATTGAACAGAACAGCAACCAGTTTGAGAACTTGATGTGAACTCATCATTAATATGAACATTCTGCCCCAAGTAGCTTTTATCTTATTAAAGTTAATTTTCTGTTTTTTGTATATTTTACTCTCAAATTCTTTAAATAGGTATTCTTTCTCTTGTATTAATCTTATTTACAAGTCAAAATACATAAATTGAATAAGTTATAACGATTCAAAGAGTGTATACATTATTTTGGGACACCCTGATACAACCGGGTGTGACAGCAAAATTGTCTAAATTGTGTAACAGCATAATTGTCTATCCCACAAAATGTTTAATATCTAAAAGACAACTAAACTAATTGACTTTCCTTTTTCTAGGTATTCAGATAAGGCGTTTAGTAAGAATCACTGAAAAACCCTTTGAGCTATTTAGAAAGGGAACAGGTTAAAATCCCAACTGGGCAATGGTGGGAGGAAAAGGATCATTCAGGCCTTCAGTAATGGTACCAACATTCATACTCTGGCTTCCATCTTCAAAGTCCATTCAAGAACTATCAAGAGAACGGTAAATAAGAGTGGACAGTAGAGAGGAAAACTGTTCAGGAGGTCACAACAGGAAGAGGAATCATTGTCATCTTAGAGCTAAAGAGTTTAATTAATTAGAAAAGATCCAACTCAATCCATAAGACGTTTGGCACGTGACAGTGTAGTTTCAGCTATGACAGTCCAAAGAGAAGTGGTAAGACTTGAAAATGAAATCGTACGTGAAATGTGTGAAGCACCTTGTTGCTCCAGAACAAAATGTTAGAAGGCGAATATCGTCTTGAATAAGTTGGAAAAATTATCCCGGAATTATAGATTTAAACTTAGTTTTAATCCTTCACGAGCTTCTGATCCTTAGCTAGGATTAATTAATGATGAACATGTCATTTTTTTTATGATCAATTTCATCACAATTCTTCTGTTAAGCTTGGAGAGTAATTATACATTCTTATTGCTCAAAGTAGAGTCCAATAGTGTTATAAAACCTCGAAGAATTCCAGTAAGATATCTTTAATCATTTCTTAGATACAGCGGTACAGAGCTTAATCTAACAACTGGACAATGTTGCTGTTACACCCGCTATGAATATGATAGAGAGAGATTTAATAGGCCCTTTAATGAAATTTGACGAATAAAAAGCCTTAACCGATTTGGCCACAGAGGAGCGTTCGGTTAGCAAGGTCGAATTTACTGCCTTTAAACTTCAATCTTCCATGAATCTCTCACGTACATTCATATCTGCTCAAAGCGCATCCAAATGTAAACAAATGACGTCACAAATTATGAAATGGACAGTCCGACAATTATTTTAAGACATTTTTATGTTTATACATTGTTTTTATAGATACAAATATTTAAGTAAATGCTCTGTTTATAATAAGGCGCGTCAAGCTAAATGACGGTTCCGTATCGGATACAGGTTCGAATCCTGTCGGAGGACGACTATTTTCTGTGAAAATTTCTCGGACATTCAGGCCGGTAAATGTTGTTTAATACTGTTTATTATAAACAGAGCATTTACTTAAATATTTGAATCTATAAAAAGAATGTATAAGCATAAAAATGTCTTAAAATAAATAAATTATATATATATATATATATATAAATTTATCAGAGTTAACCTGTAGAAAAAGACTGTATAAAGGTAAGACAATAGGAAAACTGTATTATTAGACGGCGCGTTTCGTCCAATGCAAAAACGAAATGAATTTATTGAAAACAATGTAACTATTAACAATAGTCCTTAGCAACTAGATGAATTTAGAAAACGCTGTTGTATTCATATTGTCGACTGAAAATTACGTCAAGTATTTTCACGTGTAGAAATATTGTTTTTTATTGTTGTGTTGCCAAATTCAATCATTTTCAGTTGACAATATGAATATAATAGCGTTTACTAAATTCTTCTTGTTGCTAAGGACATTTTGTTTGTTGTTGTAGTTACTTTGTTTTCAATAAATTCATTTTGTTTTTGCCTTGAAAAAATCCATATTGGACGAAACGCTAATACTATTGTCTATATTTTCCTATTGTCTTTTACCTTATATATATCTCACACAATTACGAGATTAAATAAATTAATAACAATTAAAAACAAAACCTCTTCAAAATGACCAAAGAAGTGTTCGAAAATGCCTGAGACCTTAGACACTAGGGACAATTTTTATACTCACCAAACGGGAAGTTTAAGAATACTAGAAAAACTATTGAAAAAAAAAAAAGAAAATTTTACTTGTCTGTCAGATTCAGCGAAACATATACTCACTCAATCTTATTAATGTTAACTCTTATTACAATCTGTCAATGAGCACTTAATTGTGAATGAACGGCAAAACAGGCGTAAAGAAAGATTGTAAAAGGTCAAAATTTATCTAGAGAAGCAAAAGAGGATGTAGTGCAACGCCATAATTAATCACGTTCTGAAAGGAAACCGCCTCTTGTCTTCAGCTTCTATTTTATATCTCGAGATTGTTGACGAAATCCCCAAAAGTATCTACAATATTATCGGTATTGACCTGGTATCTCAGCTTCAGGCTACTTTTTTTCACATAAAGTAGCTTCCCTGAGCCTCTTATATATATATATATATATATATATATTGTCATTGTTCTGGTGAAATTTCCTTTTTGGTGCCTTGACTTAATGAATTAAGCGCGGTACTAGATTGGCAGTTAGGTCTCATAATTTCAATGTGGAAATTGCTAGATTTAGCCGTAAGTTCTATTCTAATAGTTTCTTCTCTCGGAATTTTCACTTATGGAGTTCTATTTTTGTTTTCTTTTTTTTACACTCCAAAATTTAAGTCCAACCTTAGTCATCACCTCTCTTTCCGAATCGTGTTCTTTTATTGTCTAATATCTCCTTTATTAGGTTTTCTCAGTTGATTTCATTCTCAGTAACCCCGTGAGTCTTAGTGGTTTTATCGCTTGGCTTGGGGCAAAATGATTGAAAAAAAAATGATATATATATATAATTATATATAACCTTGTTGTGTTGACATTGCAGTAGGTTAGATCTCACTGACATCTACTTCCTAAAAACCCAGTGCATATTTTTATCTTCTGCTTTCGTTCTCTCTGTTTTACAAATGAGAAATATCGTTGTTTGGTTGCCAAGCAACAAGCGTTTAATTAATACTTTTAAAAATATTCAGCCAATCACAGTATTTTAATAAAACTTTCCGTATTGGCCAGACCAAGGAGACACGTCTCCTCTATTCATTAATACGTTTATTTATTTTATCGAAAGTCGTGGAGACCTGGAATATATGTTGCCTGGACGACAATCTTTTTTTTTTTCTCTCTCTCTCTCTATCTCTTTTCTCTCTCATTTGAAAAAGTGAAAAGAGAATTTTCTTTTTCTTTTTTCTTTCTTTTTCTTTTTTCTTTCTTTTTCTTTTTTCTTTCCTTTTCTTTTTTCTTTCCTTTTCTTTTTTCTTTCCTTTTCTTTTTTTTTCTCTTTCCTTTTCTTTTTTTTTCTCTTTCCTTTTCCCTTTTTTAAATTCCTCTTCTGTATGAGTGAAATGGCTGAAGCCATAACGAATGAAAGACAATTGTCATCCAAAATAGTTTTAACTTCCAATCAGTGTGTTTCAAGAGATAACAGGATATAAAATATTCATTAGCAAAAGTCGTTTCTATTAAGTTCAATACTCGCAAGTGATAATGTCCTTGTGCCAGACAGGTTAAGCTAAATACATATATTTTCCTACTGGGTTGCTTGTTATTGGACAATGATTAGCAACCTATTCTTGAAAATCATTACCACGGGATTCAGTTTAGTGCTCCCCTATTTTAGCCTTATGCCTGACTTGATTAACTTCTGTAACTATCAACATGTAGGTAACAAAATCAAAAATTGAAATTTTTCTCTTTCCTGTTTCATATTTTATGTATTACTCTAGGTACCAAGCTATGTTGAGAAAGTCTTGCAAGCCAATGCTAGTTAATTAAGTGCTCCGCTGTCATGCTCTTATGCCAGACTAAAAGCATATGCCACACGTTGGGAATCGTTGTGTTAAAAAAACTTGGTTATTGAAAAGATATATGGTGATTCCATTACAGGAGCCCAATAATACAGTTTGTTTGTACTCTGAAGAATCTTTCATTTCGCACTTTGTCCAATTCATAAACGGATTAAAAGATTCACATTTTAATTCCCATCGAATAAGTGATTTTTTTCTTCGCGCAGTCAATCTGGTAAGCTCTTCACCTCAAGTAGAAATTTTCCAAGCGTAGCTTAGATGTGGCACAAGGCCGAAAGTATAGGGCATCCAGTGAGGATCGAACTCACTTTTCAGTAGTAACTGATCTAGCAAGGCAAACTTGCTAACCATTACACCACGCCGAGGTGCCCTCTCCACCTCAATTAATGGCTTCACAATCTCTGTGAACATAGATTTAGCCATCTTGAGGGTTGCTGGATATCTGAATTAATAAATTAAAACCAGCTTGTGGAAGTCAGATAGGAGAAAGGGAAAGATAGTAAAAACATTGCTAAGAGTTATAAAGCGCAGGAAGTTGTGGAGAATCATGATCAATGCAGATTAATAAGAACACTAGAGTAAATGTCTAATGGGTAACATTACTGTTTCTTCAACTCCGGACCGAATCAATTTACTGTGGGTGGGGGTACGTTGATTCTACATTCCCTCGAAGATGTAAGGGAGTTTCCTCTTCCCTCTTAAGTGGGTACATATATATCTACCTATCATCCTGTTTGTCCCACGTGTGCACACTTCATCCGCAGCTGGGAACAACGTCTTTAAATGTCACCACTGACATCTAATAAAGACGTGGATCTGTACCTGACGGCAAGGAGGGGATATCTCAGGTCAAACCGCTGATGCACCTAACTTCTCTGATGGACATATAGACATCGAATAGAAGTGATTTGATTATATAACCAGACTTCCTGCGATTTTCCCTTGTTTATAGAAGCACAGCCTCGCCACACTATTGTTGTTGTGATTTCCGTTAACAATGTTGGATTTTAAAGAGTGGAGTTTCTAACCGCACATCCAACCGGTTTTGAATTCAATATTTTCATTCTACAAGGTTGTTTACCCCTACAAGACTAGAATCCATTCTCCACTTATTTAACCCATAGCTGGGTGAAGGTAAGATGGATTCATTACCAAGGGTATATCCGCGAAAAGTGAAAAAAATCAAATCTGCCGATATCATTTTCTGCACCGATAACCGGTACGATACGACAAGCGCATTTTCTCTTCTCTCCCCTTTTGCTGGCTTTGCTCCCATCTCTCCCCCTTTTGCTCGCTTTGCTCCCTTCTCTCCCCTTTTGCTCCCTTCTCTCCCCTTTTGCTCCATTCTCTCCCCTTTTGCTCCCTTCTCTCCCCTTTTGCTCGCTTCTCTCCCCTTTTGCTCGCTTCTCTCCCCTTTTGCTCGCTTTGCTCCCTTCTCTCCCCTTTTGCTCGCTTTGCTCCCTTCTCTCCCCCTTACGCCATTCTTCTCCAGTAATGTTTTCATTTGATTACAACGGCTCTGTCCGATCGTGACGCACAAAATCAACGATAAAATCTTCACCAACACGTAAATCTCATAAAGCATTTCGATATGTCCGATCATGAAGGCTACTTTTGTTTTTTTTTTTGCCTTTTTTACCCTTTTGTCATATATATAATATATATATATATATATATATATATATATATATATATATATATAAAAACCTTAGATATGCCGAAAACGCTACATATTTTCATCACTTCAGCGATAGATTCTTTAACAATTTTTTAAAGCTGGTATGACAGCTGCACCAAGATCATTAAAAGCGATCTTTTTTTTTTCTTTCTTTTTTTTTTCTTTCTTTTTTTTAATAAAGTCAATAAAGAAATAAACACTACTAATGCCATTTAACAGCAACAGAACGATCCATTTTAACCTGCTGTTTTATTTGTTATTTAAGCCATAACGTCATGTCTGGTATAAAAATGACGTCAGTGTTTATTAATTTTTAACTCTTATATTCAATTCAGATGCTTCCGGTATTTTGTGGCATGGTCGTCATTATGCTGTATTTCAATATTGAAACCTTTTAAGCAATAAAAAGAATAGTTATTAGTCTAACAGATTGTCGCCAATATATGCTTTTTATTGTTATTGTTCTTCTATGACAAGATGACTGTTTTATTTTTATTTTTTTTTTTTTTTTACGCTTACAATATGGTTAATTGTTCTGAATTTGTTGGGTTTTTTCCTCTTCAAAACAATAAGTTGGTGCCTAATACATAAAACAGTCTCCCACTGATCAAAATCAAACCAATTTCTCAGCCTCCCCCACCCAAGTAATTTTGAGGGAAGAATCTCCTGTGGAGTCAAGGTTTCTTAATTATTCTAAAGCCATTTATTAATCAAAATTGTCGATTTCTCAGCCTCGAGGATATATCGAGCAATTTGCTTATGAATAAATATAATTATTTTGCGACAAGCTAATATTGTCTTTGATCAGCTCACATCAAATGTCAACAAATGGGAAATAGATTTGCTGCCACTGGTGGGGTTTGAACTCTTAACAGGATTGTTTACACGCTTCAAACACGAAGCCGAATGGAGTTGTCATGAAATAATTGTATTTGTTTGATGAGGGGAAAATGTCAGGATAATAGGCGGGAAAATAAGTGACGTTTTTTCCCTCTCGAAAAGTTAGATTTCTTATTAGGTGAGCGGCTAAGATTTTCTATTTTAATAAGGTGTCAAGGTTAACTTCTAAAATAAGAAAATAAATAAAAATTTTCATTCTATCTTTGACTGTTTTCTCTTTCTTCTCTCTCTTTCCCTATGCTAATTTCTCTCTCTTTCCCTATGCTAATTTCTCTCTCTTTCCCTATGCTAATTTCTCTCTCTTTCCCTATGCTAATTTCTCTCTCTTTCCCTATGCTAATTTCTCTCTCTTTCCCTATGCTAATTTCTCTCTCTTTCCCTATGCTAATTTCTCTCTCTTTCCCTATGCTAATTTCTCTCTCTTTTCCCTATGCTAATTTCTCTCTCTTTCCCTATATAATTTTCTCTCTTTCCCTATGCTAATTTCTCTCTCTTTCTCTCTCTTTTCCCTATACTAATTTCTCTCTCTTTCCCTATGCTAATTTCTCTCTCTTTCCCTATACTAATTTCTCTCTCTTTCCCTATGCTAATTTCTCTCTCTTTCCCTATGCTAATTTCTCTCTCTTTCCCTATGCTAATTTCTCTCTCTTTCTTTCTTCCTTCCTCTCTCTCTCTTTCTTTCTTCCTTCCTCTCTCTCTCTCTTTCTTCCTCTCTCTCTCTCTCTTCTCTCTTCCTCTCTCTTCCTCTCTCTCTCTTCTTCCTCTCTCTCTCTCTCTTCCTCTCTCTTCCTCTCTCTCTCTTCCTCTCTCTTCCCTCTCTCTCTTCCTCTCTCTTCCTCTCTCTCTCTTTCTCTCTCTTCCTCTCTTCTTCTCTCTCTCTTCCTCTCTCTTCCTCTCTCTCTCTTCCTCTCTCTTCCCTCTCTCTCTTCCCTCTCTCTCTCTCTTCCTCTCTCTCTCTTTCCCCTCTCTCTCTCTTCCTCTCTCTTCTTCTCTCTCTTTCTCTCTCTCTCTTTTCTCCTCTCTCTCTTTCCCCTTCTCTCTTTCCCCTCTCTCTCTTCCCCTCTCTCTCTCTTCCCTCTCTCTCTCCTCTCTTCCCTCTCTCTCTCTCTCTCTCTCTTCCCTCTCTCTTCCTCTCTCTCTTCCTCTCTCTCTCTTTCTCCTCTCTCTTCTCTCTCTCTTCCTCTCTCTTCTTCTCTCTCTCTCTTTCTTCCCCCTCTCTTTCTCTCTCTTTTTCTCTCTTCTTCCTCTCTCTTCTCCCCTCTCTCTCTTTCTCTTTCTTCCCCCTCTCTTTCTCTTTCCCTCTTCCTCCTCTCTTTTTTCTCTCTCTCTTTTTCTCTTTTCTCATTCTCCCTTTCTTTCTCCCTCTCTCTCTTCCTCTTTCTGTTTCTCTCTTTCTTACTTTCTTTTTTCTTTTCCTCTCTCTTTCTCATTCTTTCTTCTTTCTTTCTCTCTCCTCTTTTCTTTTCTTCCTTCTCTTTCTCTCTCTTTTTCTCTTTCTCCCCTTCCTCCTCTCTTTTACTATTCGTTTTGCATTCTCTTTTGTTTTCTTCCTTTTTTTTTTTCTTTCATTCTCTCTCTTTTTCTACCTTCTCTCTCTCTCCTCTCCTCTCCGCGTCGTTTCTTCTCCCCTTCAACTATCTTACTCTTTTCCTCTTCTTCCTTTTATTCATTCTTCTTCTCTCCTAGTTTTCTTTCCTTCCTTCCAATTTCTTTTGTTTTCATTTCTCCTTTTTTCTTTCTTTGGTTTTTTTTTTTTTTTTTTTTTTCTCGGTCTTTTTATGCTCTTTACCTTTTGTCTGTCTTTTACTCTTGAGTTGTTTTTTGTTTTGTTTTTCTTTCATTTCTCTCTTTCTATTTCCCTCTTCGATTTTCCTTGTCTCATTTCATTCTTTTTCTTCATTCATTATTCTCCCTTTCTTTTTTTTTTTTTTTTTTTTGCTACTTTGCTCCCTTTTTGTATCATTTATATTTTATATTTTCTTTCTTTCTCATTCTCTATTTACGTTTTCATCTTCTTTGTCGCCTTCGTTTTTCCTCTTTTCTCTTGATACGTTTTCTCTCGCTCTCTTTTTCTCTTTGATTCCTGTTTTTTGTGAGACTCTTCAAAGAGAACACAACCACATCAGAATTAAAGCCAGAATAATCGGCATCGAAATACAATAGAAGATTCGTAAGGTGAAGGAAGCCACATCTATGGGCTTGATTAAGAAAAGGGTTTCAAGCGGTATTTTCAAGTATTCGCTTCTTAATATTAACCCATTTTTATTTTGTGTGATTGCCAAAGTAAAATGAAAACAGCGCGTAAAAGCCGCTGAAAAGATGCTGTGTTTTGTCCATATTCCATTTGAAAGGGGGGGGTGCTTTATATCTTCTTACAAATCTGTTGTACACCCTAAAGAGGAGAAAATTCAGCCTTCATTTTAATCTTGCCTTGCCAGTAATGATAGAAGATTGACTGATTCTGTATTTTACGGCTTATCAACCTTTTACAAGTAATTTAAAGCCAGAAAACATTTTTATACTATAAGAAGAATTTTTTGAGATAAGTATTTACTAATACAAGTCCTGCTAACTAACCCCTAGCTGACCAGGTGAGAGGAGCGGTTGATCCATACCTTTCAAAGGGATATTTGTGCGTAGGTGAAGATAACGAACCCGACTGGAATTGGAACTCGGCTCTCTAAGATGCAGATA
The DNA here is from genome assembly GCA_903632075.3 of Acanthosepion pharaonis. Taxonomy (NCBI): domain Eukaryota; kingdom Metazoa; phylum Mollusca; class Cephalopoda; order Sepiida; family Sepiidae; genus Acanthosepion; species Acanthosepion pharaonis. The sequence goes on along the minus strand of CAHIKZ030005619.1, from coordinate 1,361,780 downwards.
TACACACACTATATATATATATATATATATATATATATATATATATATATATATATATATAATTCATGAATCATTCATACAAAAAACAAATATAGAGGTTAATGATTTAAATGGCGAGAATACATCTTCGCAAACAATATAAATGAGATACATCAACCCCAAACCTCTATATGAATATGATCCCTGTTTATAAATTCCAGTTGCATAAGGTCTTTTTAATTTTTTACAAGCTTTCGTCTGTTCCTACAGACATCCTCAGGTATGGAAATAGATTTTGTTCTTGTTTTTACTTCTCGGTAATAAGAGGACAACGAAAATAGAGATGTAATCCCCAAAAATGCTATGAGAAATGTGTTATTGTTTTGGAACGTGCGGTCGCAACGCTGAGTTTGAATTTAAATTTTAAGGTTGTGCGTTTTTGTACAAAAGAGAATGCTTCTTTACTGGTAGATTTTCCGTCAATGTGGCATGAACTATATTGTTCAATAATTATATGAATGTCACACTTATTATCCGAAAGTTGCACGTTGGATAATTTATTTTTAATTTCAATTAAAGGTAAATTATAATTTATAAATTCATGAATCATTCATATATATATATATATATATATATATATAATATATAATATATATATATATATATAATATATATATATATATATATATATATATATATATATATATATATATATATATATATATATATATATATATATATATATAATATATATATATATATATATATATATATATATATATAATATATATATATATATATATATATATATATATATATATATATATATATATATATATATATATATATATATATATATATATATATATATATATATATATATATATATATATATATATATATATATATATATATATATATATATATATATATATATATATATATATATATATATATATATATATATATATATATATATATAATATATATATATATATATATATATATATATATATATATATATATATATATATATATATATATAAAGAGGTTCTAGGTGTTCCAACGAAAGAAAGTGTATATTTTAAAAAGGAGAAACCGCAAACGTTTTTGGTTATAATGTGGATCTTTTTAAAGATTTATATCTTACTTGACATTTTTGCTACACGTGTTTCCGGTCTGGCGGCCTTCATCAGGCAAAGAGTGGATATTTCCATATATTATTAAAAGGAATTAATTTTCCTTATGCTTGTCGATGTTTAACCATTATCTTTTTGTGTAATAGTAACCTAAATGTTTTTTCTTAGACTCTGCTACTACTATACAAAAGACAATAAGCATCGAAAAAAAAAGAAAATAAATTTCTTTTAATAATATGTGGAAATATCCACTTTTTGCCTGATGAAGGTCGACACCGGAAACTCGTTTAGCAAAAATATGGAAAATGAAGTGTAATATATATTTAAAAAATCCACATTATAAGCAAAAAACGTTTGCGGTTTTCTATTCTTTTATATATATATATATATATATATATATATATATATATATATATATATATATATATTTATATATATATAAAATTGACAAAGTGGAAAAACCATTTTCGTATGATGCGTTTGGTTCTTTCGGTCTTTCTCGGGTTAAAGTTATGTTTACGTCGATGGAAAAAGTAATATCCGCTAAAAAATCATTTAAGTAATGAAATTGTCTTTGTTTACTATACTTATTTTACAAAACTGAGCAGAGATGTATGCTTCGAGAATCGGAAAAAATCTGTATTTAAAATTACTATTCGGGCTTTGCTTGACCCTCAGGTTCTCTGTAGCCGAGAGATCAAAGCACGTCAGATCCAATGACAGTTTCCCTACGCGAATGCAAGTTCGAATCCTGCCGGACACCACATATTTTTCTAATAAGATTTCTCGAATATTCAGGCCGGTAGACAAAAATAAATATACTGTTCAATAAATAAACGGAGCGTCTACTCAAATATGGGTATCCGCTAAAAATAACGTTTAAGTAATTTCTGCGACTCAACGAACACATGTTGCCATTTTTTGGGATGTCAACGAATACTACTTGTCACTTTCGTAATTCTCGTTGTAGTAGAGACTTTGTAATTGCAGATACAACTATAGTCACGCCGTTGAACAATACTGGTGTCAGATGCCTTTGAATATCACTCGCACTAATAGTACTTGCTCGATAATACTCGCTCGAATAGTAACCATAGAATATTAATCTGAATAGAGAAATAGTATAGTGAATAGAGTAGAGAATAGCGGTCCATATAGTAATAGAGGATAGAGTAGAAAGAACGATTAATCTAGACGTTATGCGACTTCCTATATATGTTTCCTCTATTGTCACGTGATCCCCTTAATCTAATAATGGGATCGCCGGTATTAGCTCATTGGCGATCTATGTTCAAAGCCAAGTGTCGGCAGCGACACTTTATTTCTATATAACTAATAAAATAGGTCGGATTGATAAATGATAAATCTATTTCTGAAAATTAAATTGTTTAATCTTTTTACTTTTAATTTTTTTTTAATGTGTTTCAATAGATGCTGCTTAGAAGATCGAACTTCAAAAGGAATTATGGAAATATATATATATGTAAAAGGGCAGCATTTTCATCAAAGGAAACTATTATCACTTCAATAAGTAGCACATTTTACTAATACAAAACTAAACATGTCTATAGTTAAAACATTATTATTAAAACAAAAAACATTAATGTAAATTATTTTCATTCAAACATGTTTGATTGAAATTAGCCAGTTTATTTTTTTACATTAGCCAGTTAATTTTTTAATTTTATGAAATTAGCCAGTTTAATTTTTTATTACATGGTTGTATAGAAGTAATTCTGCATCCAAATCAGACTTATATAAATAAACTGTCCAAAGTTCATAATGTATTTGTGTCTTCGATCATCACAAGTCATTATCAAGGACTTTAATGTTAACAGAATAGAGAAAAGTTTTGATTAAATTCATCCTGGCATTTTTAGAAGCATTTAATCAATGGCATTTAGTTTCTTTTACTTTTTCTCACTTTTGTTATTAAATGTCCTGCATAATGATAAAAGATCTGCCAAGAAAGATGAAAAGTTCAAAGAACTTGGACGCAAAATTACTTGGATGATCTCGCGATTAAATCATTTTCGTCTTACTAAATTGCTTTCTCTTTTAATTAAAGTATTTTTTTAATCAAAATTAATGTCAGTCATTATAGTGAGCGACTAAATCCTTGAGTGTTTTTCGTAAAAGATCCCTTTTGTGTTCATATATTTTATTTGAATTCTTCCTTCAAGCTTTAGTTTATTTTCTTTTTCATTAAGTCTTTCAATGTTTTAGAAGTAATTGTAGCAAATCTTCTGTTAAGCTTTTCTCTTTAGACGCTTTGCTTAACATTTAATCTATTCGCAACTTGCAGTTTCCTGTGCACTCGCGATCTTATTCAGCAACTGCACAATACTTAGGCGTAACCCGATGGTAATATTAGCCATTGCCATATAAAGAAATATTCCTGGGTATGATGATAAATTACAACTGGTAGCAAGTGTGTTTTGTTTTACGGCATACCAACGTGAATGGGTTATTTAATGCCGAAGAAATTTTTATTGCTGGTAACATTTTTTTCCAGAAATGTATTGTTGGTAATAATTTTCCAAACAAATATTGCTGGTATTAAAACCTATTTTTATACTTTCATAGTGTTTTGACTCATTTTGGTGGGTGTTAACTATTAGCAATTTAGTAAGACGAAAATGATTTAATCGCTAGATCATCCAAGTAATTTTGCGTCCATGTTCTTTGAACTTTTCATCTTTATTGAGAGATCTTTTATCATATCTGGGACCCTGACATGTGCTAACGCCTCAGGTCAGGGTGGACCTGGGAACACCAGTAATTAAGAGGTGGTTCTACGCTCCTCAAAACCTCCTAATCAAAGGCCTTACTGTCGGGGGGTAGTTTATCGTCTTACCCGGGACGCGGATGTAGTTTATCGTCTTACCCAGGACGAACGGTAGCAAAGCCTCTGATAGCGGGAATGGAGGTTTTGAGGAGCATGAAACTACCTCTTAATTGCTGTTGTTCCAAGGTTCACCCTGACCCGGTATGGTAAACACCTGTTAGGGTCCCAGCTATGGGAAAATTTTGTACCCCCCCACCAAACAAAAACAAAACACTATGAAATTATAATTTATAGTAAAATACCAGCAATACCTATTTATAGAAAAATAACCAACAATACATTTTATCTGTAGCTGAAAATGTCATTAGTTAAAACCATAAAACTATGTTCAAAATATTTAGATTTCGGCATTAAATAACACATAGCGGTTGATAAGGCGCTAAGAATCAATGAACCAAACTTATAAGGAAATAATCGGACATTCATTCACAAAGCGAACTCGTCCTGGGTATGACGATAAACTACATCCGGCAGTAAGACCTCTGAGGTTTTGAGGAGCTTGGAAGCACCTCTTAATTGCTCTGATTCCCAGGTCTACCCTGACCCGGACTCGTAGCACATTAGGATCTCAGCACATTAGGATCCCAGCTATGGGTAAATAGTTAACCCCTTCAAACTGGAGTCAAAACATGAAAATACGAAATTTTATAGTAAAAAGACCAATGATACATATTCATACGAATAAAAATTACCAGCAGTACATTTCTGTAAGCAAAAAGTGATAATAGCGTTAAGACATTTCACACCACGACTCATGAGAATGAGTGTAGTATCTGTTCTCATATGTTATGGTAATATTAGCAATTTCCTTATAAGAAAACATTCGGTATTCATTGACAAAGCCACCACTGCTAGTTTCGGTTGAAATTTACAATTTTTTTTTTTTTTCTTAAAACAATTTTTCAGGAAAATGAGTTTCCAGTAACTGTTATTGCTCTCTCCAGTATTGTTGGGGGGTTCCTTCCTAACTATTTGGTTGAAGTTATGTAGAATGTCAGCATTTTGATTATTTCATTACTCTCTCTTCAAGTTAAAGTTTAAAATTTGTTATATTTATGGGGAAGGGTTCCTAATATCGGGGATGGCGCGCTTGTATGAATATTGTTTTTTTATTATTTTTTTTAAATAGTATTCGTTATATTTTTATTATGGCGTGATCATTTACGTAGAGATAGACATTCCTGCCCTCGATAAACACAGACTCTGCTCTCTGCCGAGAAAATGGGTCATTATCCGACTCTCTATCTAGTATCAGAATGTTTTTAAATGCAATATCAATCGTTATATTGTCTTAATTCCTGTTCGCTCTCTTCAATGTTTTCTTTTTCTCATATTTTCTTACACTCAGTAACACCTTGAGTTTTAGTGATTTTATGATATATATATATACGTATAATTCATGTCAGGATACTTTATTTCTTCCATTATGTTCACCTGTTTTGATAGCTTGCTTTTTCTATACAGTGATGTTTCTCCATTACTTAATGTTTTATGATTTTTTTTTGCACCGTGTACCTTCAGGAACATTGGCAATACTGGATTTTCCTGAACTTACTGTCCTTTGTTGCTCTAAGCAATGTTTGTCTCCTTACTATGGGCCGTCAGTCTTTAATCTGCTACACCTTGACAAGCTCGTCAGGTAGATTACCCGTTAACCTTCACCTCAGCTTCTTACCTTCAGAATGTTCTGTCAGTGTAAAATTCTCCAAGCTTTCTTTCCTGGTCATTTGCCCAGGAAATTTCAGCTGTCCCTTTCAAATTCGAAGTACAATAGTTTTTCTTTTCTTTTTTTTTTTTTTGTTTCCATTTTTCTTAGAACTATCAGCTCTCTCTCTCTCATACATATATATATATATATATATAACAGAGGATGTCTGTCTGATACCTTTTCATTCAAGATCAATGCAACCGATTTTGACCAAACTTGGCACATACATTGTAAGAGACAGGTTCTTAGTGTAAAAAAATCGATAATTTAAAAAAATCAATCGATAAAGCCGATCAAAAATCAATAAATTCAACTTTTTTCCTCTGATTTCATTCACACTCGGTATGTAGGCTACTTGCAACATGATGAGCTCAACAATACCTCATTTTTATTTCTACACCATTGCTTTTAGCAAAAAACCGAAAAACGAAAAATCGATTTCAACACAAATTCTAAACTGGAAACTCTCTCAATTTTGAAGCAATCTAATACAAACTTCACTCAATCGTAGCCAACAATAAATTGATTAACAGTCATTTAACCTGATAATTGAGTCTACCCATATAGTGAAATCCCGCGTAAATAGCGAAAAATGGCAATTTTTACTGGTTTCTTTCTTATTTTTCGTTGATCTTTCAACCAATTTTCATCAAACTTAACAATTGCTTTATAAATGTATCCTCTTTTACATCCCTGGTAGCACACTGACAAATTGAATTTCAAAAACTCCAAAATAATTGTGGTCTGAAGTGGGTCTTCATGTTGCCTGTTTTACCCCTTCATGTCCTCTGGTAATTTTGATTGAATAAATACAGACTATTTCTGTTATATCAGTAACTAGACTCTGTTACATTTAAACATGATGCTGTTTTGCTGCATTCTAATTGAATTCTTTTTCTGATCGACCAGCTGGGAATGGCTTCTAGTATAGTAATATTTCCCTGCTATAGTGAAGTGTTTTAGTGATTTTTTTCGTGATGCTATGATAGGTTACTTTAAGCATTACATGCAAGGGACAATTTTTCACTTCTATTGCCCTGCTGAAATGTAAGGACTCTAGTATTCCTACGTGTCTTTTGATGTCGTCAAATATGGCAACTGTCTTTTATTTCTATTTAATAAACCGAACTGACTTTCCGAAAAACTGTATTTTATTTCAAACATCCAGAGATAACCCCACCACCAATTCTCTCTCTCTCTCAGATAATAACTAATATGTCACGTGAGACTCTGGAAAAATATATAGAGGAGAGAGAGAGATATTATTTCTGTTTGGATCTCTTTGGTGGTACGCGGGTGAGTGGAGTGGCTTTAACCACATTCTTCCCAAATCTTCCCTTTGATCCGAGTCGAATAGGCGATGGATCGAGGCATACATGTCATTTTTGGAGGATTTTCTTTTCTTCGGCCTCTCTCTCTCCCCCACACGCCCAGCTGAGTTGTTCGCATACGTTTGAAAAACGTCCGCATTTGAGTTGATCCTGATTCCAGTGTACTAATATTTTTCCGGGATGAACAACGTGTTTTGCCTTCCCTAAAATTCTGAGGTCAGTGGTAACAACTTTTTTTGAGTGCATAACAAATGTCAAAATAACTTGTTTTAGTGGATTTGGTTCAGTGCATAAATAGAATATTGATTCTTGCTTTTTTCTTCTCTTTCCTTTTTTCTTCTCTTTCCTTTTTTCTTCTCTTTCCTTTTTTCTTCTCTTTCCTTTTTTCTTCTCTTTCCTTTTTTCTTCTCTTTCCTTTTTTCTTCTCTTTCCTTTTTTGTCTCTCTCTCTTTTTTGTTGTTCTCTTTGTCTCTCTCTCTTTTTTGTTGTTCTCTTTGTCTCTCTCTCTTTTTTGTTGTTCTCTTTGTCTCTCTCTCTCTCTTTTTCTTGTTCTCTTTGTCTCTCTCTCTCTCTTTTTCTTGTTCTCTTTGTCTCTCTCTCTCTTTTTCTTGTTCTCTTTGTCTCTCTCTCTCTCTCTCTCTTTTGTTGTTCTCTTTGTCTCCCTCTCTCTCTCTTTTGTTGTTCTCTTTGTCTCCCTCTCTCTCTTTTTTGTTGTTCTCTTTGTCTCCCTCTCTCTCTTTTTTGTTGTTCTCTTTGTCTCCCTCTCTCTCTTTTTGTTGTTCTCTTTGTCTCTCTCTCGGAAAAGGTTTTTGTGATGCCTTTCATCCGTTAGGACTTCATCGGACCGGGTTTGTTTACGTTGTTTTGCCTACAACTGCGCGCAAACGAGAGACACTGGGAGTTTCAAAATTTAGAAATAATTCTATTTTATTTATTTAGTTATTTACTTGCAATCTAGCCAAATTTATATCTATATTTATATATATATATATATATGACAATGAAAACTTTTTTTATGCCCACACGTTTCGTCCCTAGAGGAAATTTATCAAAGGCAAATCTATATAATAAATCAGCGTGTCATAATTTTTCAATTAAAGAAACACAACTCTGTAACTTTCAATAACTCATGTTACAAAAATTTGATTCCCAACTTTTCATTACTGCGATTGTTTTCAGTGATTTTTTTTTTTTTTTTTTTTTTTTGTACGTGATTTTTTGCCCCCCCACCCCTTTTTTTTGTACGATAACAATTTTTATAGCTTGGAAATAAATTTGGGAATAATCGAAATTAATTGCGAAATTCAGCGAAAGTGACCCATGAAATAAAAATAACTGTTTGTACGGAAAGTAAGGACCTACATGCATCAAATTGTCTTTAAATTAAGTGGCGGCAGAAGAATTATTGCTGAACTTTTAAAAGGTGAAAATGAAATATTAATGCAATAATTAAATGCAGCGATCAATTTTGAGCTCTTTTTTTTAGTTTGTTGTTGCCTATCGCATACGACAGCGGAGGTCCAGATTGCAATCAAGAGTCAAGGCTGTGGTGAAGAAAAGAAAGTCCCGTGCAAGTAAAAACCAAACCAGAGAGCTTCCAATACTGAGAATATCCAAAGACTTAGGGACTCCCAAACTCCTGAACAAGCTAAAGGCCCAGTCAAGAGCCCTCCACATGGGTTAGTTTTAATGACACCCGATAGGGTGGCTTTTAAGCTAGTGTATAAATAAAACAATCATGAAGTTCATCAAGGAACAAAACGCGTCGGCATAAAAGGTTTTCCTCTTGGTATTTCTTCTATTGATATTGTCGTTGCAGATATATATGAGAGACAGAGAGCCAGTGTCGATATAAGAATCTTTGCATGGTGACTGCCATTTTTAAGCTTCAATTCGCTCGTCAAAACAATTCAGGCTTGAATATCGAATCGCGAAACAGATGGGCACCAAGCAATGTAGATTCTTATGTCGACACCTTCTCCGACATAATGTACTCTTCTCGTTTAAATCTAAACACTCTCCCGCTCTCTCTTATACATACACACACACACACGTTTCATTAAATACGACTGACAAGGTACTGCGGTTACGTTTTTTTATTTTATTTTTCTTGTGTTCTTATAATTTTCTTTTCTGTACATAAATTATCCAAATTGTCCAAATGCTCTGTATGTCCAAGCAATAATTTTAGCCATTATCAAGGTTGATTTTATTTTTTTACAGTTATAGGAATGTTTTATTTTCCAAACACGGTCAGCACCTTCTGGCCGTGTTCTTAGATGATATTATTGAGTGTTTTTTTTTATTAATAATGCTTTCGTTGTTTTTTGGTTTTTTTTTTTGCATGTGGATGATATTATATTTGCATTATCAACGACTATGTTTGTTATAGTTTAGTAGGTCACCATGGATATTTAAATGTGGCCTAATTGAGTTATAGCCAGAGAGATGTAATGTGAGTCTTTTTGCTAGGGATGTTGTTGTGTGTGTATATATATATATATATATATATATATATATATATATATATATATATATATATATATATGTTTCATTAAATAATATAGACAAGTGTTGTCTATTTATTTTATGTAAATTCTTTTCATAACGTCTAATAAGTTGAATAACATTATCATTGAACAAAGAAAGAAATTCACAATATTGATCCATATCAATACACACAATATATATATATATATATATATAGCGTATATTTTGGCTGCATGTTTTCATTGAAACATATTTCATTGAATAATTTGGACAAATTTTGTCTACTTATTTTCAGTTGATGAACACTGTAATATTTGTCTTGAAGTAAACAACTCTGATGATGACATTGTGCTATGTCGAAAGTACTCGGAATAAAATATGTATCAACACAGCGATTTTCTCTTTTCCTTTAATAATGACACCAAAAAGCTTGTCCGTGAATATGAAAGGATCCAATTGAAAATAAGTAGACAAAAATTGTCTAAATTATTCAATGAAACATGTCCCATATATATATATATATATATATATAATGAAATGGACAAAGTCCGACAATTATTTAAAAACATTTTTATGTTTAACATTCTTTTTATAGATACAAGTATTTTAAGTAAATGCTCTGTTTATAATAAACAGTATTAAACAACATTTACCGGCCTAAATGTCCGAGAAATTTTCATAGAAAATATTCGTCCTCCGACAGGATTCGGAGCTCTATCCTATACGGAACCGTCAAATAGCCTGACGTGCTTTTACCGATTTCGCCACAGAGGATCATTTCGGTTAGCAAGGTCGAATTTACTGTTTTTAAACTTCAATCATCCATGAATCTCTCACGTACATTCATATCTGGTAATGGCGTATCAGATGTAAACAAATGACGTCACACATTATGAAATGAACAAAGTCCGACAATTATTTAAAGACATTTTTATGTTTAACATTCTTTTTATAGATACAAGTATTTTACGTAAATGCTCTGTTTATAATAAACAGTGTTAAATAATATTTACCGGCCGAAGGACGAATATTTTCTGTTATTTAATACTAGTATCTATAAAAAGAATGTTAAACATAAAAATGTCTTTATATATATATATATATATATATATATATATATATATAAACATCGATCTGGTAAGGCCGAGAATGTTTCTAGATTGATGAAATAATGTATTTTTAAACAGTAACCTCACTTTAATAAATATAATTAAATATATTGCCGGGCTCTCTCTCTCTCTCTCAACATTTCTACTTGTAAACGTTCTTAATATTTCCAAGTAGAGGGTTCGAAATATCTTGACGACATACGTGCGTCGCGAATTCTTTTAATTTAGCGAAAATAAAGTTGTTTTTTTTTTTACTTTGACGAAAATACCTGTCGATGAAAAGACTTAACTAAAAAAAAAGAAAAGAATCCACATTCTATCTTCAATTATCAAATTGAATTTTTTTTCCTATCTTTCTTTCTTTTTAATTTCATTTTAAAATCGAAAACGAGTCTCACGTAAAAATGGAAAATTACAACACACACACATACAAACTAATTTCTTTTTGAGATTTACTTTTTCAAAATATCAAACGATGTTCGAAAAACAACATTCAGAAAACAACACATAAGAGAAACTATTTTTATTATTGTTTTGTTTTGTTCGTTTTTCTCGCCAAAATATTAATATAGGATTCAATGACGACATATTTCGAAACATTCTTCAAATTTTATTTGAAATAACATTTTAAAATGATTGCTTACAAACGGACTCTTGAAATAGGGAAAAATTCCGAAAAGAGTTAAATATTTATCACTGAAATTATATGTAAACAATAGTTAATATCTATCTGCGCCCCTGTCGACAAAGACTTGATTATTACATCAATTAGAAAAACCATATATGGACTTTAGGAAAAGAAACAGACCATAAAATTTAACTATATATGAAATGTTCTAACATTGTAAATGACAATGACATCAGGAGATGCGCTGGAATAGCGAAAGTTGCCTTCGAAAAGCTAAAAAAATTATTAAGAAGCATAAATTTTTTGTTAGCATCAAAGAAAACTGCTGAGCTGCTACGTAAAGTCAGTCCTCCAATATAGCAATGACTGTTGTGCAATTTCCTTATAGATAAAGTGCAGACTTTAGTAAACTGAGACATGATTTTACAATGTGCAGAATGAAGCGGAGAATACCATAGAGAACATGGGAGCAATGAGGAAGTTTTAAGAATAATGGTAACGAAAAGGATGCTTTTTGCTTAGGATCATAAAGAGGGCTTGGAGAATTTGACACTAACAGGACATTGAAGGCAAGTACTATGTATATACCTCCTTATAGATTTACCACTTATGGGTTAATACTCTTATTTCCCAGGGGCATTAGCACGTAAGTGGGTATAATGAATTCCAATTTATTGTATACGTAGTTTGAGTAGACGCTTTCGAATCCTGCTGGGGGGTACGTTTTCTCGAGTGCGATAGACGAAATGCACACTGTTTAAAATTTAAAAAAAACAAAAACGGAGCGTTTACTTAAATAGGGGTATCCACTAAAAATAATGTTTGACGTCATTTATTTACATGTGGATAAGCATCGAGCAGATACGAATGTATGGGAGAAAATCATGGAGAATTGTAGTTTAAATACAGTAAAATCGACCTTGCTAACCGAAACGCTCCTCCGTGGCTCAATCGGTAAAAGCACGTCAGGCTATATGACGGTTCCGTATAGGCTACAGGTTCGATTCCTGTCGGAGGACGCATATTTTCTATGCCATTTCTCGGACATTTAGTTAAATAAATGTTGTTAATACTGTTTATTATAAAACAGACCATTTACTTAAATATTTGTATCTATAAAAAGAACGTATAAACATAAAAATATCTTAAAATATGTATATAATAAAATCCGTTAAATAAATAAATATATATATATATAATGGGGTTTTATTACACACACACACACTATATATATATATATATATATATATAATAATTTCAGAGAGTGGATCGCCAGACTGTACACTGACACCATTCCATTGTACTCATTTAGCACATTTTGCGCTGCCGTGGTCTCCTCCGTCACAGAATTATTGTTCATAGTGCAATGGGTTACCGTTTCCTTTTGCACCGGGGATGTTGATGCCACCACGCCCTTCCTCTCAGGTGGATTTGTTTTGTGAAGTTACCTTATTCTAGGCTTTGCCTGGGTAAGACGATAAACTACATCCGATAGCAAGGCCTCTGATCAAGAGGTTTTGAGGAGCGTGGAACCACTTAATCGCTGATGTACCCAGGCCCACCCTGACCCGGAGAGGTAGCACCTGTTAGGGTCCATGCTATGGGCAAATAGTTAATCCCCCCCCCCAAAACAGTGGTCAAAGCACTATGAAAGTTTAAAAATATATTTTAATGGTAAAAAAAAATATTACTAGCAATAAAAGTCTTGTCGGCATTAAATAACCCATTGAGGTGTTGATATGCCGTAAAACAAAACAAACTAGAGGCAGGACCTACAAGGCGGTAGTGGGTTTGAATTCAGAGTTTCATTCTCCTAGATTGGTTGCCATCAACTCTGTTCTGCTATTTCCCCCATATCTGGATGTAGAAGAGATTAAGTCTACCTTTCGCCAAGGGTATTAATACGTAAGTGGGTGGAATGAATTTCAATTCGGCTCTCCGGTTCCTCAATTCGAGCTGTCTACCCTATCCAAACTGATTATTTGAAATCCTCATCGTATAATGTTTGATCTTTTAATATTCCTTGCTTTGACAAGGAAGATTATGATGCTGCAAAATATATTTGTTATGCAAAACGAATTCTCTTTTCACGGACTTATGGATGTCTCCATGTATAGAATGTTTCCTAAAGTGTTTAATACTTCCACTGGAACGTCTTTGAGAGGGCCATAATCGTGATTATTTCTTCAAACAGTCGCCACCTGCTTGCTATCTCAATCAACACACGTGAAATCTTCTCCAGGTGTTCCTCTATGCCTTTGGGTGCATTTCCTTTTTGCATTCTTGCAAGAACACCTGCAATGGTTTTCTGATACTATATATATATATATATATATATATATATATATATATATATATATATAAACAAGGACTTGTACCCACAGAACTAAAACAGATTTGAACAAAATTTGCGTTGTAGTAGTTATTGGTTCGGACTTCGTGATGTCATTTCCGGCTGCGTGCCATTGCAAATTGCTTGGCGTGCCACGTGCGCCGTAGTTTACCGACCCCTGCTATAGGCCATAGGTTTGGGTCCACTCTCTGGGTTTGGAAAAATCCGCCAAAATTGTAGGTTTCGTGTCTTTTTCTAAACTAATTTAATGGCTCACTCAGACCAGATGTATTTTCTGAAGGGTTTTAACATAAATTCAATAATAATAATAATAATCACGCGATTAACCCATTTACTGTGTAAAGTTTCCTTCAAATTTTAGCTCTTTTTGCCTAATCTATCTTTCTGGTTAACGATAATCTTAGGAATAGCAGATTTTAAATTTATAGGTAACCTCTCTCTAAAAAACAGGATGCTATGCACTAATGGGTTTTAGCATCCTAGCTTATTAGGAATTAATTAAACTAAAGATATTATTAAATCCAGAGGGTATCCCCAAACTGTTGGCCTATAGTGTGTGGGTCATATCCTAATTTGGAGTGTAGAGTTCTTCCTGTCTGAAGATGAGTTACATTTCCTACATGTTCTGTTTTTGTTTCCCTTGGGTGCGGCTGGCCCAGGTTAATTTTTTTTCTATTTTGTTCTTTGTTTATATA
>CAHIKZ030005619.1:1320000-1342500 GCA_903632075.3 Acanthosepion pharaonis | reverse complement strand
CGAATTTTGGAGTAACTTTTAAAAAATTACTGAGTTTTAAAGACACAGCTAAAATCATAATTCATGTTTCCAAGGTTACAGATGAATTCATTTTACTAGACGAGGGTTGTCTCGGTGTTTAATGTGTCTATATTTTAATGTATCAGTTATTGCTACGTTTTGGTAGTGGGTAGAGATGTATTTTTCAATGAAATCTAACATCCGTTAAAAGCGTGTCGTCTGGATTTTTTTTTAATTTTATTGTTAACGGCAAAGATTCTTACGGCATTTTTTCCTTCGTATATTTAAAGATTTTTAGGGGGTGTTTAGGTTAGAATACTTTTTATTTAACTACAATTTGAAATATTTTTACTTTTAATTCTTAATATACTATATTTCTTTTAAGAACAATTAAATGTAATGAGAATCCCTTACAGTTTGGAGAATTATTATCACACCAAGTATATTACGGTTTTTTTTTATTTTTTATATTTAAATATTATTTAAGTAAATTTTTTTTTCCACTTACGGCAAAAAATCTAATTCATATCTCTGTTTTAGTAAACTTTATTTATTTAATTACAATTTTTAAAAAGTTTAGGTTAGAGGAAAACAGAACTCTTTAAGGCCCCATTGTAATAGTTTATTTCACCGGAGACTACCCATACGGATTACCAAGTTTTTCGTAACTGAGATATATATATATATATATATATATATATATATATATATATATATATATATATGTCTTTTGACGCATATTTACACATCTGCAGGTTTTGCTTTCTCATCTCTATCTATTAACTCATTTTTACCACAAAATAAAATAAAAATCTATACTGCAAACAACTAAAGTTAAAAAGTTTTTTTTAATACCCGCAAACTAGAGCTGAAGCAAGAATCGTCATATTTGCTTGACATCCCCCCACCCGCCATAAACATATGTAAAGACACCCTCTTCCGCCACCACCACCACACCTTAACGCTTGCCTTTCTGCCTGGAACCGTAGGAAGAATTTCTCTCAGATTAGTTAGTCTTTGGTAGGAGACAAATTTCAGTGCCAACATCATAACTCACGCTCTCTCCCTCTCTTTTACGAGCGAGGTAAAAAAAAAAAAAAAAAAATTTTAACGTCTCAACACCCCCCCCCCTTGCTACATTTCTTTAAGATTGGGCGATGAAAGACAGAAACAAGAAAGAAGACAAGAGGAATTGCCAAAAGTACTTAACCATAGAATTTCTTTTTTTCCCATGTTGTCGGATTATATAAACACCCTTTTCTCTCTATAAACAGACGCATCTGTCTGTAAACATATACGCAATTCGTTTTTCCTCTACCCCTGTCTAAACAAAAATCTATATCTACCTTTACTTGGCTATATCTGCCCTTATCTCCCTTTCTTATATATACATATATATACACACACACACACATATATATATATATATATATAAAACATCTGTCAGTAAATACAAATGGTCTTGTATAAATATTTATCAGTATCTATTAATTAATCCTCCTCTCTCATCCCCCTTTATATATTCGTCTGCATGTGCGTGCAATATGTGTGTATACACACACACACACACACACACACACATATATATATAAAGTAATGAAAGCTTCTCCGTCAAAAACTCTTCTCAAAATATGACCAAAATACAAATATGAGATTATTTTCCTAAGGGCTTTTGGTTATATGATTAAATCAGATGTTCATCTGGCCGGCCACAATTACTAGTTTCACACGCAGTTTTGGAATAGTCTTTTGTCTTGGTGTGTCATATACATATTCGAGTTATTTTTTGTGTTATATATATATATATATATATATATATATATATATATATATATATATATATATATATATAATATACACACACACACACACACAGTGTGTTCCTTTGGATCTGTACGGGCCAGAGTGGAAGCCATGTAATCTGGACTGCGCACGGCCTATATATACCTTCGCCCTGGTGTGGTCACTCCAGTTTCACCACCAAAACACTGAATTTGAGCCAGAAATGGCGCTACCTTTATCTTGCGAGATAAACAGAAGTGTGTATATATATATATATATATATATATATATATATATATATGCACTGTAGAAAAAGGAGGTCAGTATTGAATGGTAAGTGTAAGTTTCACCCGACAAAATATTATCGTCATTTTGAGGCATGAGACCGACAACCACCATGTAGTGTTGATTCCTATAAACAAGTCTGTATCTGTAATTCTCCAAATGTGTTTGTGATCGGATCTTGTTTATGCATTTCCACAGTTTTCATCCGATTTTGATGAAATTTAATTTTTTTTGTTTGATAGATAATTCTTCAGTGATGGTTTTGAGTCCAAATTGTTGATGGCAATGGCTCTCCACTACTTCCTGTCTATTATAACTCTCAGCGACGTTTTACTATATATTATCTGTTCTTGGATATATCTTTCATGAAAACTTTAATAAAAATTATTACAATACAGTTGCCTTTTCAGACCCCCGCCACCCCATTCAAATAATTCTCAAAATATGTGTATGTGTGATCAGATGTTATTCCCTTTTCAGGGCCCTCACTTCAAATTGTTACCCACCCCGCCTCCATTTGGTGATGTCCCTCAGTTGCACCCAAATGTTGTTACTAATATTGATTTTCGGGTGGGTTGACTTTAAACTTAAACTGGTCCATTTGAACGGCAAAAATTCCCAACAATGAAACAATCGGCCAAAGACGAGTTATACTGCTTGTGTGTGTGTGTGTGTGTGTGTGCGCGCGCGCGTATACATACATACATATATATATATATATATATATATACATACACCTATGAAGACATTTAGGTTTCGGTTACACGAATAGAGGTGTGTGTCAGGAGTATGCAGAACAACAGTAGTTCTGTCGCCATGGTTACGCAAGCTGGGCCTATATATCAGAAGCAGTCTTCCTCGACGTCTGGGCGGAGATTTGAAGTGATCCAGAGAGAATTGGGCGACACTTTCTCCCGTCTTTTAACTTCCGACTCTATTTACCCAGCGTAGATTTCTTCAACTTCATCTACCACAGCTTCTTTCTTTTGTTGTTGTCGTCTTCAGCGTCGACACCGACTTTTTTGTTTGAGGAGCGAGTTTTGTGCCTATTACTTCCATTACTATGACTCGTCATCCTTCCTCTCTCCTCACTTACTCTTCCGCTTCTGTTTCTCCCCGCCGCTCTTTTTCAAGTGGCGTATATGTTATCTCAGAACAAGAACATTCACGTGACAAACATCATCTTTAATTCCTAACCCTCATGCGCAGCCAGTGTCCATTGCAATTTCTCGAAAGAGAAAAAAATAAATAAATAAAATAAAATAAACCCAACCATACGATGTCATCCGAAAAAAAATAATAGCGATATATTAAAGATTACGGAAACGGAATTATTTCTTTCGCCAGACGTGTTATAAGCCTGAAACAAGAACTTGTTATTTACTAAGCTCAATTTTGGCACAAGACCATAAATATGGTGCACCGCTCAAACTAAACTTCTTAAGTATTACCGCACGCAGAGGCGTCCTTTAAATGGTATACGAATACACACACACACACATATATATATATATATATATATATATATATATATATATATATCAAGTATAGACTTGGTGTATACGGAATAAACTCCAATAACCAATAAATACTATTCTTAAAAGAGTGCTCAATACAGAGTAGAGCAAATATAATCATTTATTCGAAAATTATAACATAAATATGTTATAAAATCTTTACAAAAATAGCCTTTTTTTTTTTTTTGTTATAATTTTCGAATAAATTATATTTGCTCTACTCTGTATTGAGCACTCTTTTAAGAATAGTATTTTTTGATTATTGGAAGTTATTCTGTATACACCAATCCTATACTTGAGATATATATATATATATATATATATATATATATATTATTTATTCGAAAATTCTAACATAAACATTTTATAAAATCCCTACAAAAATAGCCATTTTGTTTCAACACTTCTGGTGTCTTATCAAGTGATGTTGTTGAATGTAGAATAAAGGGTTTTAAAAGGTTAAAATCAATCAAACACCCCTCGCTAAGGGAAACACTGTTACATAAGCTAGAATGACCAATCAAAATACAACTATACGAGAATTCAAAAAACTTGACAACGAACTTTGGTTATAATTATTATTTAATGCTTTAATGTTAGGGTTAGACTAAAATAGAATTCATTCTAACTAATTAGAATGAATTCTATTTTAGTTTAACAGACACCTGCTCAGGCATATTTGTGTTTGTTCAACGCCCGCCTGTTGTTTATACTGCTATGCTAAGAAGACCGTAATTAGTTTCTGGGAAAGAGAGAGAGCGCGCATGGTTTGAAGAACGCCAGTACGCTGAAATTCTCGGTCACAATGACTTGTGACTTCGTGCAAACACACCCATCAACGTCTATCCAATGCCACTCACAAGGATTGGGCCAGCTCGTTGTATGGATTTCGGGCACTTTGAGAAAGTGTCGCACGCTGGGATAGAATCCTCTGTTCGATAACATCAAGGTCATCTTCCTGACAAATCGGCCAGTGTGAGAATCGGACCCGGATCGAATAGCCGGAAATATCTGTAATAAATGGACCTTTTTCTTTTTGGCATTATTTCTTATTTATAACGTTGTTTTTTAGTGGGTACACGTTTTTGAGTTGCTATCACCCCCCTTTTTTTTTTTTTTTTAATTGCTATCACCCCCCCTTTTTCTTTTGGTTGCTATCACCCCTTTTTTTTTTTAGTTGCTATCACCCCCCTTTTTTCTTTTTAGTTGCTATCACCCCCCCTTTTTTTCTTTTAGTTGCTATCACCCCCCCCCTTTTTCTTTTTTAGTTGCTATCACCCCCCACCAAAAAGGATCAAAGTGTAGTATCTGCGCTTTGTGAGCTGCCAGGTCGGGTGTCTGTCGAACTCTCTGCTTGCAGAGGAAACCCTGACGAAGCTCTGCCGAAGGGTAGGGTTTCGTTGGGGAGGTTGACGGAACTAGCCCGCTTGGACGGGTTTAGATGGGTTTTATTTTTGGCTGGGCCTACGGGCTCGGACATACCCACATTAAAAGGCCTTGTGCCACATTCAATTCCTGTGGGTGAATTGATAAATACCATCACCCCCTTTTTTCTTTTTTTAGTTGCCCCCTTTTTTCTTTTTTAGTTGCTATCACCCCCTTTTTCTTTTTAGTTGCTATCACCCCCCCTTTTTTCTTTTTAGTTGCTATCACCCCCTTTTTTCTTTTTAGTTGCTATCACCCCCCTTTTTTTTTTTTTTTAGTTGCTATCACCCCCCCTTTTTTTTTTTTTTTAGTTGCTATCACCCCCCCTTTTTTTCTTTTTAGTTGCTATCACCCCCCCCTTTTTTTTTTTTTTTTAGTTGCTATCACCCCCCCCTTTTTTTTTTTTTAGTTGCTATCACCCCCCTTTTTTTTTTTTTTTGAGTTGCTATCCCCACACACTCTTTTTTTTAGTTACTTCCCCCACACACTTTTTTTTTTTTAGTTACTCTACCCACCTCCTTTTTTTTTTTTTAGTTACTACCCCACACTTTTTTTTTTTTTAGTTACTACCCCCCACACACACACACACACTTTTTTTTTTTTTAGTTGCTGTCCCGTTTTTGGTTTTTTTTTGTTTGTTTTTGTTTGTTTTTCTTGACCGGTCTAATCTTTAGTAGTGATTTCCCAAGCATAGCACAAGGCCAAAAGTAGAAGCACGCAGTGAGGATCGAACTCACTACTCAGTCGTAACTGTACTAGCCAGACAAGCTTGCTAACCATTACACCACCTCGAGGTGCCCCGGTCTAGTCTTTAGTAAGACTTCTCGATCTAGGCTGACTGACATTAATTTCGCCGTTTAATAAAATAGCAAAAACAATAATATCAACACCTGTACCCATTATCAATAACGTTTATAATAAGAAATATAGGATAAAAATATAATTTTAAGGTATGCTATATTTATGGATAAAAGTGCTTAGAATCAGAGATAGAGCGTATGTAAATATAAAAGTGGACACTGAAGTCAACACCAAGGGACGACTGTTTCTCATACTTCAACGCCATCTTCAGGCTCAACATTTGATAATTTTGCGGCGATATGCGCTTAATGGTGTTCATCCATATTTCTTTTCAGAATTAGACCAAATTTTACAATTATTTACGGCCATCTTACACTTAGGTAAAATAATAACAATAATAATATATATTAAGAATTTTTTGACAGGAAATATCAAGGGTTACGGAAATATAGTGACAATTATGTATTTACTTGTGAAACAAAGAAAATATAAATTTTGATGCTATATTCCATTTTTTGTTAGGAATTTTTCATTTTCTCCTTTGTTATTGGCAGCATTTTAGAATACTTTGGCTGCAATGCTAAGTTTCCTAAGTTGAACAAACTGAAACTATTTTGTCTACATTTTGTTACCACTTTTCTATTGTTGTTTTTAGATTGCTTTTTTCTATTCATTTTAATGGACAATAGTGAAATTCTGAAATTTAGAATGATCTTATTCTATTTCAAAAATAAATCCTGTAAAAAGGAATATTTTAAATTACTATATGACAAAAAATAAAATAATTTTGACAAAAAAACCTTAATGACTTCACTATAATTATGTAACAATAATGTAATGATATTCCGCAGACAAATCTACAATTTGTTATCTCATTGTTAGGTTACGAACTACAAACCTAAACTGAGTTTGAAATATTGTGCAAGCGGCTTTAACTTTTTGTAAATTACCTGGATATGATGTAATGAATAATTTGCAGTGAAAAAAACATTTGCGATTTTTATTGAATACGGCCCTCCTCCGCCGAACAAGTCATTCATTACATCAAGACAACACATTGTTGCTGACCATACATACTACAGTCACCTTAATACCTCAGAGTCTCCGTGAAGTCATAGCTAGTCCTCATATGTAACATTTTTCTCTCTCTCTATATATATATATATATATATATATATATATATATATATATATATATATTTCATATAATACGACAAAGGACAAGATACTACGATTAAGCATTTTATATAATTTTTCTTCTGTTCGAACAAGTGTTTTCTTTTCTAGACACAGTGTTTGTAGAAACTGTCCAACTACACACTGTGTCCAGAAAAGAAAACGCTTGTTCGAACAGAAGAAAAATTATACAAAAAGCTTAACCGTAGTACTTTGTCTGTCGTCTTTAATGAAACATGTATAAATGAAAAATTGCTGCATATATATATATATATATATATATATACACGTTAGTTTGGACACAATTAACAGGCAGTCATTGGAGATTAAATATATTACCCAGTAATACTGGTCAATCAGCTCAGCCAATTATTATCGAAGTGATCAGTGAAACGAGTGTACTAACCATATGATGACGTCCATTTGTGGTAGAAAATCATATAACATTCTGCCATATTCATTTCGAATAGATTGCCTAATTCAACTCGGGTCTTACCGAAATTTTCTCTATTTAGTGATCAATCTCCTAAGAACTGATAACGAATTTGCTATAAAAATGCATTGAATTAATACGGGCCTTAACGATAGAATCGTCACTACCTGAAGATTGCGTGTAAGCGCAGGAAACTCGTAGTAGTGGTCGGTCAATGTTCACTGAAGTATGATTGAAGAAATGATGAATATTCAAACATTTTGGCGCTGAGCTCTTTTTTTCTATGGTCTGCCTTTTTAGAGTTAGGAATTGCTTACTTTGTGCAGTTACTAATATATAGCGATTTTTCTAAGCGTAGCTTAGATGTGGCACATGGTCGAAAGTATGTGGGCACACAGTGAGGATCGAACTAGCTAATCAGTCGTAATTAATCTAATAAGACATAGCATGCTAACCATTATATCACGTCAAAGTTTCCATATGTGGTGGTACGATGGAGTAATGGATAGCGGAAAAAATAGATAGATGACCCGTCACAAAATAGGGTTTTGCTTCAAAGGTCAATAAAGTTGGCTAAGCTAAACCTGGTTTTGCACAGACAGAGTAGCGAACATCCTATATCAATCTTTTTTTACCCTTGTGGAATCGTTTTCATGTCTCACGAAAGCCCCCTGCATAAAACTCCTTATACTATTATTAATACCTATCTCTATTTTATCATCGTTCACGTGGTAAACATAACATATGAACATTCGTCTTGTACTCGAGTGAGTCACTCAATGATACACGAACTCGCCACGTAATTGTCCACTAACCAGTGAAGGCTGTTTCATACTGACGCCATACAGACATCGCCAAATAATTTCCTGTGATTATTATAATTTTAAATGATATAAGATAGCGAAGTCTTTATTATAATGATCAAGGGTTTTCCAATAATATGACATACGTGTATAATAAAATTATGAATATAATATTAAACAAAAAAAAATGCATTAACTTATCATTGTTTCCCGTGGGACCCGCAGCGACCTTTTGCGGAATCCTACGGTTCCGGGGACCACCGGTTGAGAAACACTGCCCTATAACCACCGCCGTTTGTTGGACGAGATTACTTAACCGTTACTCGACGACGAAGTGCTATAATAGTTACTTGCCAAGTTTAACTGAGTCACGTCATGAGTCCAGTTATCTATTAGAGTTGAAGTGGCACCACATGTACTGTAGCCGTATCATCAGTGGGTGTGTCTAAGGCAATATCACTAGAAGGACTCCCTCCTTCCCCAGGATGGTTTTGAACTCGAAATTCTCGTTCTCCTCGTCTGGTTGCCTTCCAAGGCTAGAAAGCTCATTCTACCCTGCTATCTCACCCATAGCTAGAGGGGCGTGGGGGAAATGCTGATTCATTTTGTCGAGAACCTCGAGATGAACAGCAGGGGTACCAGACCAGATATAGCAACAGTATTCAATGCACGGACGAATGGTAAATGTAGATGTGTAAGATGTACACTGACGAGGAAAACCTTCTGGCACGGCACAGTGAACCAACTTTCCTTGTATTAGATTTCTTAGTACTTTTCAATTATTGCTCACCCGTTTTCACAGTGTGCAAGTATACACTGCCCGACCAGGGGATTGAAATCACAAACTCATCAACCAAAGCTTTAATTCACTACGACAATTTTCTGTAGTGAACCTGGAGCCTTAAACCTAGCCTCCCTGCTGATTAGACTTGCAAATGCTGCTGCTATTTGTATTTCCTTTGTTAAACATCAGGTAATATTAGCTGGGCTTGGTAATGCTTAGCAAATTCCCAAGTTTGACTTTTTAAAAAATGGAAATTTAGAAAAATATATTTAGTTAAATAACTGACCTCTCTAAAAATAAATAAGTAAATAAATTACATTTAAACTACAATAAACCTTAACCTCCGTTCATTTGGTCTGGGCACAAGATAACTTTTTTAACATCCCCTGATTATAGCCCTTAACCAAACATGTATTAAAGAAGAATTGCTACCTTAGTACATATGTTTACGAATTTGACAAAATTTGAGGTTTGCTACAGGGCAAGGTTTCTGCTGCTGTCTGTACTTAAAAATCGGGTTTTAAGAAAGGAACGTGAGAGATAAAGTGACAAGAATTATTCGAATGGCGAAGGACGAGTTGTTTTCTTAGCCGATGAGAAGTCAGTCGGTGCAGTGTGTGGGTGGAGTGGGAGTCAGGACCCTCCTCTTCCGTCCTCTCTTTTCCTACGTCCGACACTTCCAGTAAGCGTCCTTCTCTCCCCGACCCCTTGTCTAACATCCCCACCCACGTCAATCTGACCGAAACGTCGTATAGATTTTACACACGAGTATTTGATCACGACGCGAACAAATGTAAACAACAAGTAGTCAGGAAAAAAAATTATATAAATAAAGAATTTTTCTTTCTTTCTTTTCGTGGTATAATGGCGGGGGGGTGTACTCGGCGGAAATGACGTCATCGAGGGGTAGCGTGCTCACAGATATGTACTCGCATTCAATAAACACATTGAAAAATACTCATCTGTTTAATCGATCTTATAAGTACAAGTTCTCTAATCAGACCTTCGTTTAATCCAACCAAAATTTGATGAAAACATTATTTATATTTTATCCTATGTCGTTGTGCATTTAAATCATTAATAGATAAGCAGTTTGCGAGATTTATAAAAGGATCAAATTTATTATCTGGAATTTTTATTCGATTGACAATGTAATTTTTGAGTAGCATGTCTTTCATCTTAACTTGCTTTATTTGGACTTGTAGTAATTAGTAATATTATCTTGAACTTTTATTAGATGAATTATTGTCTGCTTTTATTCATTTTTGACTGTCATATAGCCTGACGTGCCTTAACCTCTGTTAACGATCCTCTGTGGCTCAATCGGTTAAAGCACGTCAGGCTATATGACGGTTCCGTATAGGATACAGGTTCGATTCCTGTCGAAGGACGAATATTTTCTATGAAAATTTCTCGGACCTTCAGGCCGGTAAATTTTGTTAATACTGTTTATTATAAACAGAGCATTTACTTAAATATTTGTATCTATAAAAAGAATGTATAAACATAAAAATGTATTTTATATATATATATATATATATATATATATATATTCTTTTAATTAATAATAAAATTATATTGAGTTAAATTTAGTTTACAGTCAAAAATATTTTAATCATTTAAAGGAGTCGATCGCGAATCAATCATAACCTAACTTAGCACTGCTACATGCCCTTGCACTGGTTTGCACTGAGCCACAGCAATCCCAGGACCCACAAATGTGTGACGTCTGGAGATGGAAAGCAGGCCACGGGGGATGCCAGATAGTACTGAGTTATTAACTGCTTTCGGGTCCTGCCCTCCGGATTTTCCAGGCTGCTTTGAATTTAAAATTTTCCTTCTCCTAGACCAGTTGCTGCCGAAGTCTCTTTCTTATTATTTAACCATAGCTTGGCGGGGCGGGGGAGATGGACCCATACCTTTCCCAAAGGTATTAAGCACGTAAGTGCGTATAAGGAACTTGACTGGAATTCGAACTCGGCTCTCCGATTTCTCAAAAACTGAGCCACAATCCATGACTACCTCGTTATATTAGTTCATTAAAATTACCTTTTTTAAGAATATATTAAATGAATAAAGGAAATATGTCAAATGAAAATATTTCTTCGAAAACTTTTCTTCCTACGACTTTTTCCTTCCTGAATAAATCATATGAATTTTTTTTTCATATGACTATTATGTTATATTGGCAGCTTACCTTCTGAGGCTTCTTAACCCGAACTCCTGATGATAGATTTGCAGTAGGGATTTTCTTTTCTGGGAAGTTCTGATGGAATGAAGTCAATTTTAGTGGGGAAAGCAAAGAACTTAGCCCATGAGGGTGAATTAACTAGTCAGGAATATCCTTTAAAGTGGAGAGCGACATCAAAAATATCTACTTGCATGGATTGAATACAGGGCTCCGTTTGAAATTCCTAGATGGTTACAACAGGTAACTGAAGAAGGCCAAAGAATTGAGGATTGAAACGTTTTGACGCACAAAACAAGTCAATTTCTAGTATAATAATAAAAACTAAAAGTAGCCGTAAAAATTTCGCGGTTTTATATTTGAATCTTCTGATGAAATCACAATTCTTAATTTACTGATTGTATAAGCGCCTTACGATTTCTGCGACTATAAAATAATCAAAGAAATTCGGTTATTGCATTGTTAGATAGTTGAGCTTAACAATTTTAACAAAATATTGTAATAACAAGTCTGACTATGAATAGAGGTTATTATTTGAAGAAGTAAGAGGGTACAAATGAAAAGATTAACAAGGTTTTCTATTTTAAAGAAGCAGACACTAAATGAGTATGGAATCACCTCTTCTTTTCATACGCTTTCTTTATCCGTTTGTTCTTTATCCGTTCGTTCCCCTCTCTCTCTCTCTCTCTCTCTCTTCCCCCTCTCTCTCTCTCTCTCTCTTCCCCCTCTCTCTCTCTCTTTCCCCCTCTCTCTCTCTCTCTTCCCCTCTCTCTCTCTCTTCCCCCCTCTCTCTCTCCCCCTCTCTCTCTCTCTCTTCCCCCTCTCTCTCTCTCTCTCTCTCTCTCTCTCTCTCTCTCTTCCCCCTCTCTCTCTCTCTTCCCCCTCTCTCTCTCTCTCTTCCCTCTCTCTCTCTCTCTCTCTCCCCCCCTCTCTCTCTCTCCCCCCTCTCTCTCTCTCTCTCTCTCCTCTCTCTCTTCTCTCTTCCTCTCTCTTCTCTCCCTCTCTCTTCTCTCCCCTCTCTCCCCTCCCCTCTCCCTCTTCCCCTCTCTCCTCTCTTCCCCCTCTCTCCTCTTCCCCCTCTCTCCTTTCCACTTTCCTCTGTCTCTTTCCACTTTCCTCTGTCTCTTTCCACTTTCCTCTGTCTCTTTCCACTTTCCTCTGTCTCTTTCCACTTTCCTCTGTCTCTTCCCCCTTTTCCCTCTTTCTTTCCCCCCCTTTCCTCTCTTTCCCCTCATCTTTTTCTCTCTCTCTCACTCTCCTTTTTTATGCTTCCTCCTTATCATTGAAAACAAACATCTTATCTTTCTTTACATTCAAAACGGAATAATCCATTATTTATTTGAGTTAATGACAGGGCGTAACGTACATACTAACTAACGGTCCAAGCCGAATTATAATCTGTTATATATATATATATATATATATATATATATAATTTTTATTTTGGAAAGTCTTGCGCAAACTCCAGATCCTGTAGTCCAACAGATGAAATCTCATGGTGCAACCAAGATGACGTCATTAGTCCGAATAGATTAATGTATAAGAATAGCAAGTGAAAAGGCCCTAGCCGAAACAATGAAGCCGTCTTTTTTTCTAATTCATTTTCTCGTTAGAAGTTCAATTCTTACCGATGTTTAAAAAAAATGGCGAGAAATTTATAGAGGCAAACCGACAAATTCATAAGAGAAAAACATCTATCATTCTATTTTTTTCTCTTTTCTTTTTTTTTTAAATGTCGGAAGAAGGTGGAGCTTTTTAAAAGGAAGATATTTTGCTTGCAAACACACAGGGATGGAAAGGAAGGTTTGTTCCGACGTCGGTGGTGTTGGTAATCAACATGTTAATCTAAAAAACAAGGTTCTACTGGGCGGAGACCACGGGCGGGAAAATTTGTGTGAAGCAGACGACATGCGGCTCTCTGAAAATAAACTGAACACGTCCCGAAGGGGAAAGAGAGAAAAGGCAGCGATTCGTAAAAAGAACAGTGAGTGAGAGAGAGGAAATTGCAGATGCAAAGATTGTATGTATGTCTGTCTGTGTTTGTGCAGAAATAATCGTGTAATTTATTTACACCAGGAGTAAAACTCGTGAACTTAGAAATTTACACAAACGCAAATTATATATCCAGATATGCAATTCAGAAATCATCGTTTACGGGTTGTGCCTCTTCAAGACGTGGATAATCAAGAGTCTCCACGACTTCCTGTTCTATGCATCTCTAAGCAACATCTTACTCTCTATCATCCCCCGTCGTGTCTACTCTGTCCTCCATTCACACAATCTTACTCTCTGTTTGCCTCTATCCCGCCTTCCCTCAGTACACCTTGTGAATATTACATTTTCCAAGCCGCCTTTCCTCATAATGTATCCTAGAAATTTCAAGTCTTTTTTTTAAGAATGTGTCTTTTTAGTTCCTATTTTCTTTAGAACATTGCTCACATGTTCAGTCAATGGTGTTGCTCCTGGTATTTGCTTACATGTTCAGTCAGTCGTATTGCTCATGGTATTCTCATGGTATTTGCTCGCATGTTCAGTCAGTGGTATTTCTCATGGTATTTGCTCGCATGTTCAGTCAGTGGTATTTCTCATGGTATTTGCTCGCATGTTCAGTCAGTGGTATTGCTCATGGTATTTGCTCGCATGTTCAGTCAGTGGTATTGTTCATGGTATTATACAGGCGGATAGATTTAATACATGCTTATTCGTTCTTTGACAGGATTCGAACCTGCATCCTATACGGAACCGTCATATACGCTGACGTGCCTTACCGCTTAGGCTACAAAGAAGCGTTCGGTAGACAAGGTCGAATTTACTGCTTATAAACTCCAATCTTCCATGAATCTCGTACATTCATAACTGCTCTGGCGTATCGAATGTAAACAAATGACGTCATATATTAAGAAATGGACAAGGTCCGACAATTTATTTATTAAAGACATATTTTTATGTTTAACGTTGTTATTTTATAGATACAATGTACATAATACATGTAGATAATGTACGAGATTCATGGAAAATTGGAGTTTATAAGCAGTAAATTCGACCTTGTCTACCGAACGCTTCTTTGTAGCCTAGAGGTAAGGCACGTCAGCGTATATGACGGTTCCGTATAGGATGCAGGTTTGAACCCTGTCAAAGAACGAAAATTTTCTATGAAAATTTCTCGGACATTCAGGCCGGTAAATGTTATTTAATACTGTTTATCATAAACAGAGCATTTGCTTAAATACTTGTATCTATAAAATAACAACGTTAAACATAAAAATATGTCTTTAATAAATAAATTGTCGGACCTTGTCCATTTCTTAATATATGACGTCATTAGTTTACATTCGATACGCCAGAGCAGTTATGAATGTACGAGATTCATGGAAGATTGAAGTTTATAAGCAGTAAATTCGACCTTGTCTACCGAACGCTTCTTTGTAGCCTAAGCGGTAAGGCACGTCAGCGTATATGACGGTTCCGTATAGGATGCAGGTTTGAACCCTGTCAAAGAACGAAAATTTTCTATGAAAATTTCTCGGACATTCAGGCCGGTAAATGTTATTTAATACTGTTTATCATAAACAGAGCATTTGCTTAAATACTTGTATCTATAAAATAACAACGTTAAACATAAAAATATGTCTTTAATAAATAAATTGTCGGACCTTGTCCATTTCTTAATATATGACGTCATTTGTTTACATTCGATACGCCAGAGCAGTTATGAATGTACGAGATTCATGGAAGATTGGAGTTTATAAGCAGTAAATTCGATGCTTATTCGTATTAAACATACAGCATGCGGCTGAAATACCGCCACACATAATGGTAAGGCATTTGTGGCAATGGTGTCTACATTACTCTAATGTCTTGCTATTATGTGGGAGGTATTTCCACCGCACTCTGTAGTATATTTAGGTGGCAATCCTTGGTTTAAATATTTTCTACGAAAAAAGAGAATGGCGAGTTTCTCCTACGGGTCGAATTACTTTCTATACATCGCATTCATTTACGGCCCTCTACGGAAAGTGCGACGCTGAGATACGAAGACGTATTGGGATGGCGAAATACGCATTCCAAAAGCTAAACAGAGTATTAGGAGACAGGAAAATTTCGTTGGAAACAAAGAAAAAAAGTACTGAACTGCTACGTGATATTTGTCCTCCTTCCTATATATGGCAGCGAATGCTGAACAATCTCCTCAAAGATGAAGAGACTCAAATCAATAGAAATGTGGTTCTACAGAAGCTATGCTCAGGATACCATGGATCGAACATGTGAGCAACGAAGATTTTTTGGAGAGAATGGAAACAAAAAGGAACCTTATATTTAACATGAGGAAGAGGCAGATGAAATTTCTGGGACACGTAATAAGAAAGGAGGGTTTGGAAAATCTGATACTCACAGGACGGAAAGAGGTACAGATAAAAAGCAACGCGTGACATGCTTAATAGGGTGGAGCAAGTGGATGGCAGGACAGGATTTGGGAGAACAAACAAAAAGAAAAAACTTATTAAGAGCTATAAGAGACAGGAGGAGTTGGAGGTCCATGATCTCCTACTCCTTGAAGGAATACAGCACATAAAAGAAGTTCCCCAAAATATTTCTGATGAATCTAAGTGAAGCATGTTAAATTTTACGTAGATTTTCTTAATTGTATCTTTTATGTAATCTGTCTGTCATGTTTCATTGAATATCACACACACACACACACACACACACACACACACATATATATATATATACACACACATATATATATATATATATATATATATATATATATATATATATATGCAGAATATTTTCATTCAAACAGGTTTGGTTAAATAATTTAGACGTATTATGTCCATTTTAGTTTTAATCCTTTCGAGTCCACAAATTAATTTCTTTGTGGGAATAGAAAATTGATTAAGAAAAATACCAAGTTTTTTTTTTTTTTTTTTCAAATAATTTTTTATTTTCCGAAATATTTTTCACTGTTCTACTGCGTTTTTACAGCGTTCTTGAATTTGACACTGAGACGCTGTAAAATATATAAATTTACGTAACTACGTGTAGACATCTACAAACAATTTAAATCCCTGAAGATGGTCCCAGATGAGATTGAATGTAATTGGAAAATAAAAATTATACAGGATGAACCTTACTGTAAAATAAATCAATATTTTCTTAAAAATACCGAAATCTTTTGCATCATATTTGGTTGATGCAAAAGATTTCGGTATTTTTAAGAAAATATTTATTTAAGAAAATTATTTATTGGGCCACTCGAGGTAGAGGGTTACGTTAAAGGGAAGACAACAGTTGAATCTCGATTTGAACAAGTAAAAATGCGTCGCAGGATCAGAAACAAAAGTAAGGGTAAATATTTCCGTGACTGGGCCAGGAATTATAAATTTATATAAAGAAAAGATTTTGTCAAAAATTCTGATAACTTCTGCCTCAATCTCTCTCCTATACATGTGATATATAATGTAGACATTCTGCATCCATATTTTTTTTCCGACGTCAACGTGCACTGATCCAAGTTGTTGGTGTCTTGAATTAGACGCCATGACGAATTGGGGGGTTGGAGGAGACTAGGGATAATTCTGTGGGGGGCTATCATCTTGAGGCAGAAAAATTGTGATAGGGGGATTAAATTTAATTTTATAATTAAATTTAAAATTTTAGTTTCTCTTTTGAAAGATGTTAATTCCTGAGTAGCAATGGAATCATATTAAAATAGAAAATAATTATATCATACTCGACTATTTTTTTAAAAAAATTACTAAGAACATCGGATTATAAATCTTACTGTTCTTTCTCATTATTTTAATATCTGGTGGGGTTCTTCCCCATTTTTTGTGGGGCGGGGACGGCGGAACTGTTCTACATTTTTGGTGAGGTGGAGATTGTTCTACATTTTTGCAGGGGGGAGATTGTTCTACATTTTGGTCGTTACGGGACGGTAATGTCTGTGAGCACGGTCGTTACGGGACGGTAATGTCTGTGAGCACGGTCGTTACGGGACGGTAATGTCTGAGCACGGTCGTTACGGGACGGTAATGTCTGTGAGCACGGTCGTGACGGGACGGTAATGTCTGTGAGCACGGTCGTTACGGGACGGTAATGTCTGTGAGCACGGTCGTTACGGGACGGTAATGTTCTGTGAGCACGGTCGTTACGGGACGGTAATGTTCAGAGCACGGTCGTTACGGGACTAATGTCTGTAAGCGCAGGTCGTTACGGGACGGTAATGTCTGTGAGCACGGTCGTTACAGGTTCTAATGTCTGTGAGCACGGTCGTTACGGGACGGTAATGTCTGTGAGCACGGTCGTTACGGGACGGTAATGTCTGTGAGCACGGTCGTTACGGGACGGTAATGTCTGTGAGCACGGTCGTTACGGGACGGTAATGTCTGTGAGCACGGTCGTTACGGGACGGTAATGTCTGTGAGCACGGTCGTTACAGGACAGTAATGTCTGTGAGCACGGTCGTTACGGGACGGTAATGTCTGTGAGCACGGTCGTTTCGGGACGGTAATGTCTGTGAGCACGGTCGTTACGGGACGGTAATGTCTGTGAACATCGTTTAAAACGCAATTGACGAGGCGAAGGAAGTTCATATTTCAGTTGCGACTGATTTCACTGTCATTCCCTTGGGAAAGTCATGAATCAACTTTACCCTGACATGTTGCATCATCAGGCAATTTGACAAATCACCTCGCGGAAGAGAGAGAGGGTGAATAATTTCGTAGGCCATTGTGCCATAGATGACTGATTTGCCCAAACAGCAGCGGTAGCGAAAAATTATCTTGCCCCCATTGTCACCCTTGACCATAGTAGAAGATAAGTATATGTCTTTTCAGGAATTAGACGATGAGGGATCTCCACACGTTCCTTTTATTTCTGAATAAACCTGAGTCACTTACCTAATGTGCTTAGATGGCTGAACAAGGATTGATTGATTCATTCATTCATTTTTACGGTTTATCAACTCATTGCAGGTTCTTCAAAGCCGGAAAAAATTTTAGATTGTAAAATTTTTTTTAATGCTGATTTAATGATAGAAGTATTACTAATTAACCCATAGCTGGAGAGAAGAGATGGCTTCATACCTTCCCCAAGAGTATTTGCGCATCCAAGCCATTATCCATTACACCACCCGCACATCAAAGCTTACAGCAGCTGGTGTTCCGAAAATGTTACCCATCGAGGTACTGACCAGGCTCGACGTTGCTTAACTTCGGTGATGGCGCTTCAATGTGATATGACCATAAGCCTCTTTCCCTCAAGGAATTTAAAATAAAAGCCCAGTCTGACGTGATGCTTTAATCAATAGATCAGGAAGTATTTGATGATGCCAGAATTTTAAATTCCGCACATTCGATAACTTACACAATTGGGGTGTCTCTGTACGCATCTATAAAGCAGATACTACGCTCTGATCTTCATTGATCAAATCACGCTGAAATCGCTGCTTCACGTTCGATCACCTGATTTAAGCAATGTTAAGCGTGGTCAGTACTTAGATCAGTGTTCCTCAATCTTTTTTTCACTTCAGGGCGCATTTGTAGAATAACTCAATCTCCGTGTCGGACTTTCAATTTTAATAAGGAAAAAAATAATCACGAAATTTGAAAATAGGAAAACAATAAAGAAGTCTCCTGAAATAAGCATTTATTTTTATGAAATTACATTATATATTTCAGTATGCTGATGTAAAAACAGTGCTTTTTGAATGATAGGCCTTATGTTATTATGCCTTTAGGAAAGCAAAGAGGAAAGGTTTATATGCTCCTTATTAAAGATTAAGGAATTTAACATCCAGTTTAAAATATCAAATGACAAAGTCTAGACTCAAACTAGGAGAGGATATGCTTGGTATCTAGTGTTTTTATAAAATAAAGATTTTTAAATATAAAAATAATTGCTCTTCTGTTAACTTGAGGCGCGCATGGCTACCTTTCAAGGCGGATCAGTGCGCCCAGGTGTACCTGTTAAGAAACACTGATTTAAGCCCAAGGCAGGAAGGAAAGAGATGCTTCAAGTATATGAAATAAAATTTTTAAAAAGTCTTAATACAAAAATGTTATTTTTTTTTTTTTATTGCATAAACTTTTTTCTAACATTTCTAGAATTCACTTACATTCTAAAAAAGAAAAGAAAAAAAGAACTGAACAAAACATTAACATCTGATCCATTTTAAGTGAACATTTACACCAGTGTTTCTCAAATTTTTTCTTTTTCAAAATTTCAAGGTACACTTGTAGAATAACTAAAACTCTGTAGTGCACTTCCAATTTTAATAGGGGAAAATTAGTTGTGAAATTTGAAAATAGAAAAATAATAAAGAAGTCTCCTGAAATAAGCATTTATTTTAAAGACATTACATAGTATATTTAAGTATGCTGATGTAAAAACAGTGCTTTTTGAATGATAGGACTTATGTGGCATGCCTTGAGGAAAGCAAAGAGGAAAGGTTTATCACTTCCTTATTAGAGATTAAGGAATTTAACACCCAGTTTAAAACATCAAATGACAAAGATTTAAACATGGAAGCCATGTACTTGATATCTTCAGCTTTTTTACATTTAAAGATTTTTTTCTAAATATAAATTCATAAATTGCTCTTCTCTTAACTTGAGGTGCACTTTGCTACCTTTCAGGGTGCATCAATGTGCTCGGATGTACCGGTTGAGAAACGCTGACAGATGTTAGGGACTGCTTGGGTAGACCGGGTGGGGCCTCCTACAATTCATAATGTTTCGGCTTCAAGTGACTTTCTCTAACTTTTTTCCTACCCAAAAGTCGAAGATAGAACTTTTTCCCTGCTCAACCAAAGCGTACCTTATGACTTTTCTTGAAAGGCCTTCTCCATTTCTTTCATTTTTATTATAGGATTCACTGTCTTCATTGTTTTAGTAAAGAAGGGTTTTGTTTAAGGAGAGCATATATTGGACAGTCTGCAATGGGTTAAGCGATGTCGAAAAATAAAAGGAGAGATTTGTCTTGGTTGTGACACCCAGAGATTAAAATATCCTATGTCAATATGGCGACCCTGGTTGCCCCTCCTCCATGTTTTATTAACTTGAATTATTTTTACTGTCGTTTTGAATGCAACAAATTCGCTAATGAAATTGCCAATATATCCATGTTTTCTAAAATGGCTGCGTCGTCTAATCTCTTAATTCCTTTAGTCAAGGTTTATTGGATTTGTTCTTTACTATATATATATATATATATATATATATATATATATATATATTATTATTATTATTATTTTCTTTTCTATTTTAAAAATTGGTTCCATCGCTATACAAGAATTACCATGTTTCAAAACAGAAACTAAAATTTTAAATTAAATTTAAAATCCATATCTCCGTTATATTATACTCTACTGTTTTGTATCGAGCACTGTTTTTTTAAAATAATTACTAAGAACATCGGATTGTAAATCTTACTGTTTCTCTCTCTCTCTCTCTCTCTCTCTATATATATATATATATATATATATATATATATATATATATATATATATATACACGTATTGTTTTTTTTTGTTGTTTTTTTTTTTTTTTTTTTTGTTTTGTTTGTTTTTTTTTTGTTGTTGTTTTCTTGGTGGGGGGATTGTATAGAACCAGATGACAATTTCTCTTCTTCATTCCCCATGTTTCCATGTTTCGGTGACCTTAAAAATAGTACTGTGTGAGAGAGAGAGAGAGAGAGAAGAAATAGGATGGTTTAGTAAGATAGTAGCAAGGTGATTTGATGCTGTCTCGTTCAATTTTAATCTCCTGCAATGATAACTTCTTTGAACTGAAAACGTTAACTTCGCTGTTCGGACGAGAACCGTGTTTCAAAGTGATACGGCCGTAGGCTGATCTAGTCTGGTTCTGAAGATTAGATATTACAGCACTCAGACTAAACACGTAATTCAATAGAATCGCCTGCTTTTTGTTCATTAGAAGGTAGTAAAAGAAAGCGAGAAGAAAGGACTATTCATCTATTTGAAGGACACAGAACATATGGTTGTCAACAAAAGGGAGAGCCCAAAGTGCGAACTTCGAATTGGAGACACGAGATAACTGATAACTGACATCCATTAAACATGGCACGTGGAACTAGTACCGTCTACCCCATTGAGCGAAATAAATGGTTTAGTTCGACATTCCAACCACCTGAAGAAGGCCAGAGCGTACAACGGCCGAAACGTCGTAATAAATGTGGCGACAAAGATGAGGGCAATAGTCCAAATAATGTAAATAGTATAAACCAAATAAGTAGAAAGATTTAAATATATGGGAAGTGTTTTAATAGAAGACAGAAAACGTGATTCGGAAATCTGAAGGTGCATTGGAATAGTGAAAGAGGCCTTCTAAAAGCTAAGCAAAGTATTAAGAAACAGAAAAATTTCGTTAGAAACAAAGAGTACTGGAGAATCTCGTCTCAGATGAGGAAGAGACTTAAGGCAACATAAATAAAGTGAGCAAGGACGACGTCTTAGAGAAAATGGAAACAAAAATGGCATTTATATTTAGAATCGGAAAAAAAACTGTTAAAGTTTCTGGACGTGAAATGAAAGAAAGAGGGTTTAGAAAGTTTGACACTCACAGGACAAATTGAAGGCAAGACAAACAAACAAACAGCGCATAAGCCACCTAACGATGTTGTGTAAATGGTTGGCAGAACAGGGTTTAGGAGAGATAACAAAACAATTAAAAATACAAGAAGCTACAAAGGACAGAAAATTTTGAAGAGTTCTGATCACCCATGTCCTGAAGGGACACGGCACGTAAAAGCAGCAGCTTTTTATTCCGCGGAATTACTGTGCGTTCGTTCTTCCATTCTTTTATTCCTCCATTCTATTATTCTTCATTTCTATTATAACCTCTATTTCTTTCGTTGTTTTTTTCATCTGTACTTGTTATTCTATTCGACGCCCAATTCTTGCCAGTTCATGTCGACAACGATATCGTTACTGCCGTGCTTTCTATCACAAACAATTGTAACTCGAAGACTTGATTATTATTGTCGTTGCTTGGGGGTCTGCCAACACAAACACACCATGGTTGAGACCACCCTCTCAGAAAGTACCTTACGTACTCGTGTACAAGTCGATTTTAATTATATATTTACTTGACGTCTTAATGGATTTAAGTAATAGGAGTCTGAAATTTATGCGACTCAAAACTATCATTTAATTGTGGTTGAGTTTGTTGCGTCTTCATGGTGTTTTTTTTTTTCTTTTTTGCTCGAGTTCAAACCAGAATTCGATCACTTTTTTTAAAACACATTTCTAAATGGAATGCAACAATTATTTTCTTGTTTTT
>CAHIKZ030005619.1:1307500-1315000 GCA_903632075.3 Acanthosepion pharaonis | reverse complement strand
CCTTCTTCGTCCTCTGTTTCTTGTCCGCCTCCGTCGTCCTCTGTTTCTTGTCCGCCTCCGTCGTCCTCTGTTTCTTGTCCGCCTCCGTCGTCCTCTGTTTCTTGTCCACCTTCGTCGTCGTCTTTTTTTTTTCTTCTCAAATACAAATTTGGAATAATTCCGAAGTTAAATCTTTCCTTTTCACCCTGTTCTACTCACCACAAATTAATAATCTTCGAGAAAACCTCCCCTAAGTTTTCAGTATCTCCCCTTCCGTAGCAACCTTCTTCTCCAGGACTACGATCTTAACCTCCCGCCTATTACACACCGTCTCTGATAAATACGAAGTAAGTTTTTTTTTTTTTAATGATTATATATATATATATATATATATATATATATATGAGTGTTTGTGATTAACACAAATATAAAATTTGTCACTTAGTTGATTGATGTTGCCTTCACTATCCTGACACCTGAGTTTCGTAGACGGACCCTGCAGCAATCGCTTCGTCCACTCGTCAGGGGATATCACCAATTCTCTTTCTCCCTCCCTCTCATTATATATATATATACATACATACACACACACACACACACAATTTGCTTTTCGTTGTTGTGGAATAATGTTCAAGATGGGGGATACAGCCTTCATAGCAATAGACAGTTAAACTGAAAGTCACTATGCACTGTTGATTCATATACCCACACTCATTTTTCTCTCTCTCACTATCTCTTTCTCT
The DNA here is from genome assembly GCA_903632075.3 of Acanthosepion pharaonis. Taxonomy (NCBI): domain Eukaryota; kingdom Metazoa; phylum Mollusca; class Cephalopoda; order Sepiida; family Sepiidae; genus Acanthosepion; species Acanthosepion pharaonis. The sequence goes on along the minus strand of CAHIKZ030005619.1, from coordinate 1,314,278 downwards.
CTCACTATCTCTTTCTCTCTCACACTCACTCTCTCTCTCACACACACTCTCTCTCTCACACACACTCTCTCTCTCACACACACACTCTCTCTCTCTCTCTCTCTCTCTCTCTTTCTCACTCTCATTGAATTTCTTTCTCGCTCACACACTTTTTTTTTATCATTCCACCTCAAGCAAAACCACTTTTTGAACCAAGATGTTTTCTTTTAGTATGATTTCTAAATTTGGACCAATTGTTATTAATTTCGCTGTTTAATAAAATTTAAAAAAAACAAAAAATAAACAGGGATACCAACTAAAATATGTGTCCTGTCATCTTGGACTGAATGGAATTGTCAGTTTATGTAAATAAGCGGAGGTGAGAAGAGTCAGCATCAGGTCTTTAGGCGCGCGCTAAACTTATTAAACTCTCTGTGTTCGGGCAGAGAGGAAGCCAGACGAAGCTATGCCGAAGGGCAGAGTCTCGTCAAGGGAGGTAGACAAACCTGACCCCATAATAACGGGGTCTACGGAGAATTTTTGCTGGGGCCTACGAACTCGGAATCGCCCCAAGTAAAAACTGGCCGTGTGCCGCATGTAGGAAGGCTAGTTAAACACCGGGTCAGGAAATTTTGCCCGGGCCTACGGGCTCGGAAAAATCCATGTTAAACCGGCCTTGTGCCACATCCCGTTCTGTAGGGAGCTCGGATAAATACCTAGTTAGTATTAAGTCAATTTCTAAGTGTACCTTCATGTAATAAACCTTTCATTATTTATCTAACGAATTTGTATTCCTTATTTATTTCTCTGTTATCTCAAAAACACGAGATACCCATTAAAACGTTTACAGTAATAAGATATACCATTATGAGTCAGTCATTTATGTGCCATGCGTGATACACACTTAGGCGATCATGTATCTTTCGTTACATGACTGATGAGGCAGATTTTTCCCCACAGTAGATCGCCATTTCTTTCTGCGGTAGACCAGTTGCCATCTAAGGATACAGAACCCGTTCTGTCCTGCTATTTATCCATAGCTGGGAGGAGAAGAAGAGGATTCATACCTTTCCCAAGTAAGTGAATGTAATGGATTTGACTGGAATTCGAACTCGGCTCTCCGATTCCTCAATCCGGGCCGCTATCCATTACTCCACCGTTATGAAACAGTTCGTAAATTGGCGTACAACCTCGGTTCACGAACGTCTCACATGTCGAACAAATCGGTTTTCGAACAGAAAATTCGAGATGAAAATGCTTCGGTTATCGAACAAAATTTCGGTTCTCGAACAACATTGCCGAACCCAGTTAACCCGAACGGAATTATTTCTTAGGCGACCGCCATGTTGTATACATTCGTGTGTTGTGTTGTGCCTTTTTTTCCCAATTTTATTGTACTGTGACTTTTGTCTTTACATTGATTCCTATTACGAACAACCTTCAGGAACGACTTAAATTCGTGAAAACGAGGCTCCAATGTACTTTATAATACGCTAATTTATATAGGAAAATGTTTTGAACGTTCCCACACACCAACTTTTTCTGAGAGATTTTTTTTCGCTATGGTTGACATTGCTGCAATGGTTGCAGAAACAATAAGGCTTTGGTATTGAAAGAGCGCGTCGCTTTCTAGTAGATTTGTCGAATGTTTTGAAAGCCGACAAAGAACCCTATAATGGCAGGGGAAAAACACAACAAGTCAAACAGTTAAGTATACAATCGTATTTCAAGCATTCCACATACGCCACAGGAGACGACGAACCTCAACCTTTGACATCGTGATAGGAAGACATCTGTTGTTTGGTGGGGGTTGGAACGCTAAATGTTTCAAATGAGTTAATGGTTCCCAATTCGTTTTAAAGTTATTTCGGGTAGTTGGGTAAACCCCTACGATGGCGGGCTTTTATAAGAAAAGCCTAAGCTGTTTGATTCGAACTGTCACATTTTATGCGCCGTTTCCTTGCGAGACGTGGACGATTGGGTTCTCCACAACTAAGTAATACTTACCTTCTTACTAATCCCCAAACCTCATTTCCTAATCTCGTTGCTCACCTGTTTCCTTTCATGGAATTCTTAGCCTCATTCTGTAGAACGAAATTTCTGTTATTTCAAGTCTTTTCTTCCTCTGTGAATTGTCCTGCATTCACTGCCATTTGGGTGGGGTGTTATATTTAATCATTTTCCTTTCCTTTTCTGTTTCCTAGAGGCCGTAGCTCAACATAAAATACCATTTTGGAATCAGGCCGACTCTTTAGTCCGGACCCGCAATCCTGAAATTTTGGATTCCCAAGATTTTTTTTTTTTTTTTGATGATTATTTTGTACAATAACAATTTTTAAAACTTAGAAGTATATTTTGGAATAATCGAAATTGCGAAATCCAGAGAAAGTCACCCATGAAATAAAAATAATTTTTTGTACGGAAAGTAAGGATCTACGTACATCAAATCGTCTTTAAATTAAGTGGCAACAGAAGAATTATCGAACTTTTAAAATGTAAGGTTTAACATTAATGCAATACTTAAATGCAGCGAACAATTTTGACTTCTTCCGTAATTTATATTGTTGCCTATCGCATCTCCTTCCGACCTATTGTAAGGAAGGTCCAATCAAGAGCCTTCCGCAAGAGCTAGCTTAAATGCCGCCTTATAGAGGGGCTTTTAAGCTAGTTTGGTATAATGTTATTGCACAAGCCAGATAATTACAATCTCTGCACCTGCTTGATTTTGACATCCCCAATACGTAACCGACACGTTGGTCTGTCTCTTTTGCTGACACCCATGCATTATGCCTTCTTATAATTAAGAGACATTTCTTGTCGCTTTTCCTTACTTCCTAGTCTAAGAGTTCTAGCAGCTTGTTTCCAAAGTCGACCAACAACACAGTGTTATCTGCGGACCGTATGTTGTTGAGTTATATCCACCGATAATAAATCCTGGTAGGACTTCTAGTTCTCTTGGTAATATCTCATTGTATGAGTTAAATAAATCCGTTTTTAGTTACTTCTTTTTCTGTTTTTGTGTATTCACTGAGCTGGTCCTCTAACGACATAAAATTGTCTATCTAATCTTCATTTCTATCAAACAGATAGAAATGAAGATTAGATAATTAAAAATGAAGATAGATGGATAGTTAGAAAAAGATAAATGTTTCTCGCATTCTCTATGTTCTTCTCGTCGTAGTAGAACGTTCCAATCCTTTCATACTTTGCTTGCTTTCTAAAAGGCATATTTCTTAGTTCCAATGCACTGTTCTATATATGTATCACAGTGTGTGTAATCAGTTCCTACGCTACCCAAGTCCCTTCTTGATTTCGACATCCACAATGCGTAACTCACACCTTCGGTTGTCTCTCTTGCTAGCAGCTATGTATTTTGTTATTAAATATACAGTTAATGATTTGTCCTTTCTTCTTGCTTTCTTTGACTGCCTTGTATTTTCTTTCTAACACTTTTCAACGCCTCCACGTAATAAAAGTGGCTGTCGTTTGCTGAGGCTGTTACAAAACTAAAAAGAAATATATGAATATCCTCGCGCTATTATTTGACATTTTAAAATAGAAATCTAACATGTCTACATAGGTCTTCAATTTCAAGAATTTCGAGACTGTTCTAAAGAAATCCGCGAAATTTATCAAAGTCTCTGATTAGTTATTCAACAAAATTTGAAAAGCTTTTTCTGTTCTGCTCAGAAAATTACAAGTAATTGTAAGAAATAGTTGGATATTTTTAAGTCATTTTCATGTAGTATTCACTTTCAGAATCGCAGTTAGCCTTGAACTATAATATATATATATATATATATATATATATATATATATATATATATATATATATATATATATATATATATATAAAAAATTTGAAAAGCATTTAATAAGAATAGTTATTCAAAAATATTTTTTAAAAGTTGCCAATAAAAAATCGATCTTTTTAAAATCGAATACGTACATCAATAACATTTTTAAACATTTCATTCCCCCTAATGGCCATATTGACGAAGGCCATATTGGAGATTTAGTGACCGTATTCTAATATTGACGTCTTCGTATGGCATAAGGTCACAATTGTGGAACAGACAAAACAATATTTCGAGCAATCTGGTGAGTTATACCGTTATTTCCTAAATTTAGATTAGTCTGGTATAAGGCTATAATTATGCAGATCCTTAATGAGTCATTTCAGTCAATTTATAACTACTGAAATTTGACTGACAGAAGTTTAAAAAAAAAAACGTTAGGTATAAATCTGAAGATAATTTAAAAATTTGCACATATCTGTGACTGTAGATAACTTTATATATATATATATATATATATATATATATATATATATATATATATATATATATATATATATATATATATATATATATAAAATCTCAAGTGATTATTAGAGGATAGTTCCAAGGAGGATATAAATCCACAGAGAGCTCAATGTAAGAGCAGAGCAATATAATAATGAATGTAAAATCCTTAAAAATCCATCAGGTCAGGTGGTAATAAATTTATTTCATGGAACTCATGTCCATCTCTTCAGAACAGTTTTTCATTAATAAGTGGGGTTCAATTTATTCAGATACAAGGAAAAGGAGAAAAAGGAAAAAATTTTAATGTACCCTTTTATTTTTCTCCCTTTTAACATTAAAACTTTTCCTTTTTCTCTTTTCTCTCTTTTTCCTTTTCCTTGTGTCTGAATAAATTGATTTCATATCCTCCTCTGAATGGATATCCCATATTCTAATCATATATATATATATATATATATATATATATATATATATATATATATATATATATATATATATATTAAGAAAATAATCACATAGAATCAATCAGCATAAAATAAAATTTTTAAAAATATAAACTGGAAACAACAGACAACAGTTTTATGAATGAGGATCACATCACTCTATGGATTAACAGTATTTTAATGCATACATTATACACTACTAGCGATGGATGTCGCCAATAATACCATTAATATTACTGATTGATTCTATGCGTGATTATTTCTTTGTATATAAATTATATGCTGCCTAATGTTTTGTTTATAAAAAACTATCGATCCGCAGTACAAAAAAATTCCTATAAAAAAAAAACTACTACTAATACATAACACTATATTAATTGAACTATATACTTAGTTCATGACATATTAACTGAAAACACTTGTAAAAATAGAATACGTGGATTTACCACATCACAAGAAAAGTTCAAATAAGAATTCTCACTTAAAATTTTGAAAAACTTAGCGTTGCGTCTTTGCACGTTCCGATATTGTACACAACCGTCAATAATAGCACATACTCAAAAAAAAAAAAATCTTTCGATCTACAAACAATTATTTCGTCTCCAAGTTTTTGATTTTATAAGGAAAAGATATGCCCGACGATGAATAAAGGATTATTCGAAAGTACTTGCATTTAAAAAAATATATAAACTGGAAACAACAGACAACAGTTTTATAGATGAGGATCACATCATTCTATGGATTAACAGTATTTTAATGCATACATTATACACTACTAGCGATGGATGTCGCCAATAATAGTATTAATATTGCTGATTGATTCTATATGTGATTATTTCTTTGTATATAAAATATATGCTAAAATAAATATATATATATATATATATATATATATATATATATATATATATATATATATATATATATTATATATATAGAGGCAAAATTCGCGCACAATAAGGATAATCTATTAAAGTATAATGACACATGAAAATTTTATTTACTTTTTATATGTGCTGTTCAAAATGTCCTCCTTTTTATTCAAAACCCATGATTCATTAACATGTCGGACAGTTTCCTCTGTCATTTTCCTGCATATTTAATTCTTTAAGTTCCTCAATATTTCTTTGGCGCGTTTGATAAACAATCGATTTCAAATGGCACCCACGGGGAAAAAATCAGAAAACATCAAAACAAATTTAGACTTTTAAAAGATGATCAATTAACCAACCTTTATGGTACGCGATTTTTGCCTCACCACAGATATATATATATATATAGAGAGAGAGAGAGAGACATGTCTCATTAAATAATAATTGCTTATTTTTAATATGATCCTCTCAGATTCACGGACAAGCTTCTTAGTATCTTTATTTAAAAGAAGAAAGAAAATTACCATGTTGATGCATATTCGTTTATTGCGAGTACTTTCGACATTAGCAAAATGTCATCTTCAGAGTCAAATTTGTTGTGTTTATATAATAATAATAATATAAAGTAATAAATTTTTGTTTATGAAGTGTATTGATATTGAAGGGGGATAAAAATGTGCTATAGCTGTTTAACTTTCTTTTATTTACATTTTCCAAGTACTTTCGATCTTTTTTCAAGATCATCTTCAGCTATAGCATATTTCTCTCATACTTCAACATTAATACACGGAATGTTATTCGTGAGTATGAACGGATTTTGTTAAAAATTATCAGACATAATGTCTGTAATTTATTCAGACATGCCTAAAAGAGAATTTGCTGCCTGAATACACAAATATATAAACAAGTTGTTTCAATTGAAAGGTCTGCTTCTTTAATTTGTTTTATTACATTTTTCCAATTTTCAAATAAGGCATCAGGATCATAATTCTGTGTAAAATATCTAAAGTTCCTGCTTTTGTTCGTGTATTTTTAACCGTCTTGGTCATCAGCAAGAATCCAATATTGTCAGTATTGTAGACATATGTGTTAGCTGCAGATTGGCATTTTTCTTTCTTCCGAAAAGTTAGGTTTCAAATTTAAATATGCGGGTTTCATATAAGAGACATCCTGTGCA
>CAHIKZ030005619.1:1220000-1302500 GCA_903632075.3 Acanthosepion pharaonis | reverse complement strand
AGATGGCTGATGTGGAAGTGGATATAACCCTTGACGTGAAGTGATCAGTCTTGTAGTGATCGAGGAAGTATCCTTTTCAGATTCTCTTACGAAGGGATTGTTCAACTCTGTTTACGTGGCATTGTGGGTCCTAGCTGTGACGTTCCGGTGGCTCAAAATTGCTGGGGTCTTCCGCAGGGACACTTGTGACAGTGCTACGTTTTATGGTACCAAGAAAAAAAACATTCCTAAGTGACTGCCTGACACTTTAAATTCCTCCATATATGTAGAAGTTATCACAGTTTGCGGAAATCGATCGCGAATCCTGCGACCCGTCTGGGTCGTAGGGGCACCGCATGTAATGCAGCCGCAGTAGAAGTGGACAAGATAGCCCAACCCTCTCCAGGCCGGGTTTTTTTTTTTTTAATTCAGAATTACCTTCTCCTAGACCGATTGCCACCCAAGACTATAGAAACCAGTCTGCTCTGCTATTTATCCCTAACTGGGGGAAGAAGGGGATTCATACCTTTCCCAAGGGTATTAGCACGTAAGTGAATGTAATGGATCCTACTGAAATCCGAACTTGGCTATCGGAGGTGTAACAGATAGCGGCCCGGATTATAGTGGTCAATGCTTAGTGCAGAACCAACCACACTTTTTGGAAGAACCGAATACAGAGACCTGGTGCACTACGTGCCACAAGGTCCCCAAACGACCCTCCGCAGGTTTTGAATTGAGAGTTGTCCTCCTCCTAGACTGGTTATCGCCCAAGGCTATAGAACCCAGTGTCTTGCTATTTTACCCATAGCTAGGAGGAGAAGAAAAAGATTCATACCTTTTCCAAGGGTATTAGTACGACGTAAGGAGGCTTTTCTTCCAGATTCTTCTGGAGGTATTAGCAGAGGAGTAGAAGAGGGTTATTTCCCGTCAGGATGGATTCTGCAGGTGTAGTATCTATTCCGTGCTGGGGGCCTTCTCTCCTTCCTTGGGTTCTCCAACTGTTGCGTAGCATCTGTTACGTAGCGGTAGTATGACCGGATATGACTAGCCCAGAAAAGATATGACCAGTATAGACCAGCGGCCCGAGTGGAAACACTCGGGTCCCCACGTTAAAAACCGACCTTGTGTAACAATCTGGTTCAGTAGGATCGGGGGTCAAGGCAAATCTCGGGCATTAGCACGTAAGTGAATGTAATGGAACCAACTAAATATGAATTCTTGTCGTTATTTTAAGAAGTAAGGGGGTACAAATGAAATAATTTGAAATTAACAACTTTCCATTTCACTGTAACAACCGTTAAACACTTCTATCTTCATTGCTTTCCGTCTTTCTTCATTCGTTTTCTCAGTGAAACCAAGTAGCGTCTCTGTCTTTTGTTTTTCTACGCTATCAAAACAAAATAGTCTATTATTTATGAGGTATTAGCAGATGTTAAACACTTCTATCTTCCCTTTCTTCCTTTCTTGCCAAATCCCCGTCTTACGAACATTTCTCTTGATAATAATTTTAAAATAATTCAGCAGACCATATAATTTTATTTATGGTAACTGGGTTTTTGGCGATTGCCTTGCTCGGTTTCGTCGTTCAATAACTGTGCGTCTTGTCCTGGTCCCTTGCCTTGGTCTCTGAAGTTTTGCAATGGTTTGTCATAACTGCATGCATGCCTATAGATTCCAGTTTCTAATTTGTGCTCGGTGTTTCTTGACAATTTCTGTGTTTTGGCACCGATATTCAGAGGACTTGAAACGATTATTCGGTTACTTATTTTAGTACATCATTTTACTTGCAAATATCTCCACGTGAGGCATAGTGCATGATTTAAACAAATTTGCTGTAAAATAATCAACAGTACAATTATTTTTATAGCCATCTGTCACTTTGGGATGGGTTTTATCTTTACTTAAGTAGCAAAGTAATCGTTTTAAGTGCTGTGTAATTTTTTGCGTTATATTTTCCTCGAGGGGCACCTCGACGTGGTGTAATGGTTAGAAGGCTTGTCTTGCTAGATCACTTATGAATGAGTAGTGAGTTCGATCCTCACTGGGTGCCCCATACTTTCGGCCTTGTGCCACATCTAAGCCGGGCTTAGAAAATCAGTGTATTTTCCTCGGAGCGATTTCTATTGTTCATTTATGATGCACGCAGGAGATGAAGTTCTTTTTTAAGCAGTCTTTGTAAAATATCCACTGCATTCAACTGAATTTTCCTTAAGTGAATTTCCGTTAGTTGAAGTCATTAAAAATGGATCATTTTCTTAATGGCTTGAAACTGAACAAACCATTGTTTTGTTCTTATTTTTTCATTCACGTAGTCTCTTGATTTGTTTTTTTTTTTTTTTGCATTTAGTAAAATTAAATTACTTAAAAATGGTCCAGTTACTGTTTTTTTCAGTTTATTACCCAACTAAATAAAACGTCCTGAGTAAGACGATACTTTGTCCAACAGGAAGGCCTCTGATCAGGAGGTTTTGAGGAGCGTGGAACCACCTCTTAATTGCTGCTGTTCCCAGGTCCACCCTGACCTGGGGTGGTAGTACCTGTGAGGGTCCCAGCTATGGGCAAATAGTTAACACCCAAACTGGGGTCAATTATGAAAGTATAAAAATATTTTAATACCAGAAATACTTTTTTTTTCTTTTTTTTTTTAAATTATTGCCAGCAATACGTTTTTGAAGAAAAAAAGATATTACCAAAAATAGATTTATGAAGGGAAAAATATTACCAGCAACAAAAATTTTGTTGGCATTAAATAACCCATTGAGGTTGATATGCCGTAAAACAAATCAAACTAAACTATCGCTATGAATCTATTTCAAAATTTTGTTGGCATTAAATGACCCACTGAAGTTGATATGCCATAAAACAAAAGAACCAACCAACCAACCAGAAACAGATTTTTGGAAAAAAAATATTACCAACAATGAAAATTGTTATTATTAAATAGACCATTGAGGTTGAAATGCCATAAAAAAAAAAAATAAACCAAACCAATCTAAACCAAAAAATACATATTCTATTCATACGAATCTATTCTAAAAATGTTGTCGACATTAAATAACCCATTGATGTGTTGATATGCCATAAAATAAACCAAACTAAACCAACTAAATAAAAATGATTAAATTATTATTGTTATTGCTTTATTTTTTTTCAGTTCTCAAAGATCCAAATGCCTGGAGTGGCCGTCTTTGCTGTGAAAAAAGTTCCACTTCTGCTTGTAAAAGTGCTTGCCATGCGGTAAGTACATTTCTTTCCACGATGACCAATATAGCGATTTTCCAAGCGTAGCTTAGATGTGGAACAAGGCCGAAATTAGGGGGCACCCAGTGAGAATCGAACTCACTACTCAGTCGTAATTGTTCTAGCGAGCCAAGCTTGCTAACCATTACACCACCTCGAGGTGCCCCGATGACCAATATAATATTAATGACATTCTATTGATGTTTATATAAATGATACATTTGCTTTTTGTTTTTTGTAACAGGTGTATTCAAATTTGACTAAATATTAAAGCCTTGCTAATATCAATATGCCTTTAGCAACAAAAACTGTAAAACAAATCACGGGGAGTTACTAAATACATTCATTTTTTTGTATCCACAATTTCTACCAATTCTTCAACCTTATTTACATATATATCTTTTTCTGTTTATTAAACTCAAGGATAAAAAAAACACCAATTTAAGCAACTTTAGTACTGATACTAGCACATAAATTAACCAACCCGATTCCTCGTCAAAATCCAAAGGCACTTTTTAAGCATTCCACCCCAAGCAAGGCGGGAAGCCACTGGCACGCAAGGGGTTACAGAGAGTTGGAGCGAGAGCAAATAGGAGTGATAGAGGAAAGGATGAAGAGAAGGATAGGGGATAGATCAGGGCATCTGGAGACGTCGATTGACATTACATTTGAATAGTTGGAGATTATAGCTATCAGCGAAGCAGGAAGAGGGGAGGGGTGCCACAGGCGAGAAATGCGAGGCATGAAGCTATTGGAGTAGAAGAGACGGCTACATTTAACAATTTCGACAGTGAAAGGGTGAGAGCGAGATGCTAGGCTAGTTGAGCAGTTACCGTGAAAATATTGAAAGAATCGTGTAATATTGCTGTAATATACACCAAATTGTCTCTTGTCTGTTATTTTTGTTGTCACCAGTTTAATAAATATAAAGAGTTATCGCCCTTGTACATCACCCTGGCATGAGCCGCGAAAATAAAGAAAGACGAGATTATATAAAAAAATAATTATTAAATACATTATTTTATAGTGTATTCAAGAATTCTACCTATTCTGCAAGTTTGATTATATTGAAATGGCTTTCTTTTTTATTTATCAGATTGATTGATTTCGTTTTCTACGGCTTATCAACCCTTTGCAAGTTATTTAAAGCCAGAAAATATTTTAGATTGTAAGATTTATCTTAACATAATAACGGTTTAATGGTAAGTTTTACTAATTAACCCATAGCTGGAGGGATTCATATCGAATCAGAATTTGATAAACAGGAAATTATAATGTGGATATAAATTTGGGGATAATTTTATATTACAATCAATATATAAACTGATCCCTCACTTTGTGGTCACGTTAGTTTCTATACATTTATATTTTAGTGAAGAAATTTAAAAGCGTAGCTAATCTGTATATCATTGATTCATTTTTTATGGTTTATCAACCCTTTGCATGTTACTTAAGGTCAGAAAATATTTTTAGATTGTACGATTTTTTTTTAATAATGATTTAGGAATACGAGTCTTAATTCTTACCTTTCCCAAGGTTATTTGTGCGTAAGTGAATATAACGATCCCGGCGGGAATTCGAACTCGGCTCTCCGATTAACAATTCGGACCCATTATCCATTGCTCCACCCGCACATCCAAACTCACAGCATTTGATATTCCCATGCGGTCGTCCATTTGGGTACTTAACTTCAGTAATCGTATAGGAATCGATGTTTCAACGTGATGTGACCATAAGCCTTTTTACTTATTAGAGCCAAGCATAATGAATTTAGCAACTTGAATACAATTTCTTGTTTATATATATACACGCACACACAAATTCAAGCAATAATAAAAAAAATTAATTATAAACCTAACTTCCTAATAATACTTAAGATACCACCAAATCAGATAAGAAAACGAAATAATGGCCAAGTGAAGACATATATAAATATTTACTTCATTAACATTTGCACCAATGAAAAGTGTATATGAAAAAAAAAGAAAAATCGAGAAGAATAAGCAGTCAACTGCTGATAGACCCCTGACGAGTGGACAGAGTAATTCCCGGTGGGTCTGTCTACAAAACTGGAGTCGTGATGCTGAAGGCAACATTAATAAACTAAGTGCTTATATATATATATATATATATATATATATATATATATATATATTGATATAAAATTAGCCTTTCGCTACACATGTTCCAACCATGTTTCAAAAATAGAAGCTAAAACTCCCTAATTTTATTTTGCAATTAAATTAAAGCAATTTTTCCAAAATTCGCTTGAAGATGAAATGGAACTTGCTTTTAATTTAATTGCAAAAAATAAAATTAGAGTTTTAGCTTCTATTTTTGAAATATGGTTGAACTGTGTAGCGAAAATAACCATATTTTAAATCAATTAATTTATAATATTAATGCTCTGTAAATTTACATTGAGCACTATATTGTAAAAATAAAATATCTATAAGAACACCGGATTTTATATCTTACTGTTCTTTCTTTTTTATTTATTACATATATATATATATATATATATATATATATATATATATATATATATATATATATATATATAGGACACACACAGTGGGTGTACCATCAAAATACTTTTACAAATTTTGGGGGTGGGTTCCTCACACCACAACAAGGACAAAATTCCATATAAACATATGTCCGCAAATCCTTCGGTTTTGAGGTATTAAGCTTAAAATTTACGGTAGACACTGTTAAATATACAATCCAAGATAAAATCCAAAAATACTTTTACAAACTTTGTCACGGATCTTCTCTCAGCAACGTAAATAAAACAGCAGCAAATGTTGGATGACTTTGCCTGGAAAAAACACTCTGGTGCAGCATCATGTCTATAACCATTCGCATGGCCGTATGTAAAAAAAATCATATCTGTCTGCTCCCGATATGAATATCCTGCCATTGTTAAACGGAACACTTGTCAGTTAACTCACTACTACAGACGTTAAACGTTGAAGAGAGACTAACCACAAATGCCAAATGTAAGCTAATCTACATGGCAACACAGCACCATCTTCCGTAAACTTTCTTTAAACGAAGGATTTGCGGATATGTTTGTTTATATATAATATATATATATATATATATATATATATATATATATATATATATATATATATATATATATGGTGGACTCTCCGTCGTATTCGACGTATGAGGGTCAAGCAGCTCAGTTCCTAGGAACTGACAGCCCAGACACCAGCACATATGATTTGATTATAGTGGTGAAGGCTTTGTGCAGAGCCATCCACCCTTTTTGAAGGGCCTAATACAGAAACCTGGTGCCCTAGGTGACACAAGGACCCCCAAACAACCCTGCGCAGGTTTTGAATTCAGAGTTGTCCTTCTCCTAGACCAATTGCCTAGAACCCAGTCTGTCCTGCTATTTACCCAAAACTGGAGGGAAAAGAAGAGGATTCATATTAGCACGAACCGCTATCCACTACTCCACCGTGCCTCTCACATATATAAGAGGCCCTATCGGGCTATACTTAAGCTAACTCCTGCAGAGGGCCCTTGATTGGTCCTTCGGCTTCTTCAGGCATTTCAGAGTCCCTAAGTTTTTGCATATTCTCAGCAATGGAAACTCTCCTAGCTGCTGTTTGATCTGGGTTTTCATTTGCACGGAACATTCTTTTCCTCACTGAAGCATTGACTCTTTTGATTGCAATTTGGTCCTCTGTTGGCAGAGATTTCTTTTTGTGGAGCATACTGCTGACATATGTGAGAGGCAACAATAAACTACAGAAAAACTCAAAATTGGTCGCTGCATTTCAGTATTGCATTAATATTTAAGCTTATCTTTTAAAAGATTCAACGATAATTCTTCTGCTGCCACTTAATTTAAAGACAATTTGATCTACGTAGGCCCTTACTTTCTGTACAAAGAATGATTTTTATTTCATGGGTGACTTTTCGCTGGATTTCGCAATTAATTTCGATTTTTCCCAAATTTATTTCCAAGTTATAAAAACTGTTATCGTACAAAAAAATTCGTCGCAAAAAGAAATTTAAAAATCACAGGAAACAATTGCAGTAATGAAATGGGAATCCAAAATTTCTGTAACATGACCTATTGAAAGTTAGAGAGTTGCGTCCCTTTAATTGAAAGTGTGACACACTGATATCCACATATATATTAAATATATTGTCATAAAGAAAGAAAATGAGTAACTACTGACACCGATGTTCGAGTGTGACACTTTGGACTTATGAATATATGCTTCTCGCCAGGTACATAAATAGCAGTGTCAAGCTACTGACTGCTGATGATTATTGAGTGACTATTGAGTGGAAATATCCAGTCGAATTAGTGTGAATTATTGTGCGTCTATGATTTGGGTTTTGATTTATGATTTACCAGACGTTAGGCCGAGCCGGGCTACTAACAAGTTATTCACTGAAATGGTTATCTTTGGTTGACTTCTTTGTTCTTGTTAAGTATTTATTTGCGGTTATAATTAAATACTGCTTTATTTAACATTGAAGTCTTGAGTTATACTTAATTATTAACGGCCACTATGTATATAAGAAATTTGACCAGTTGTCGGGTTGGTTAATATTTGAGCAAGAATTAGTGCATGTCTGTACCACCATTGATATTTGGATCCCTTTAAAAACTATCAAATTCTTAAAAAGAAAAAAACATTCCGATGGTCATTTGTTAGGAAGATTGTCTACAATTGCTTGGAACTTAATATATATTAGAAATATCAATCATTAGAATCTCTTGTAGTTTTTTGGGATTTTGTCCAGATTCGAAAAAAAACACCAAAAGTATCAATTGCTGGTACACCCACGTAGGATGTAAACTCCCCCGTTCTAAATGTAAGGGGTGTTTCATTTAGACGGATCAAAGTCAGCAGTAAATAAATCATTGTTATTAGTGAAAATTTATTTATTTCTCTATTGGATCATGTTATTTAAGTCATGGCAATTACGTATTCCATAATATCGCCCTAATATCCACCACGGCTTCGGCGGCACATCTCCGCTCGATGGTCAAACTTTTTGATGACGTGTCTGTATAGTTGCTCCTGGATCTCAGCTATATGTCTTATTGTCTCATTCTTCAGCTGTTGAATTGTTATTGGTTTGTTGGCATAGACCTTACTTTGGAAATGACCCCAAAGGAAGAAATCTAAAGGCCAATTGACTTCGCTGTTTCGAGAGATGAGAACTTCTCATTCAAATTCTATTTTAACGTCTATTTTCGTAATTGGCTTCGATAACTGTAACACATTGTTTGATTGTTAATCTTTCCATGGTTGAAATTGCCAAAGACTTAAGTTGTTAAATCTGAAATAAAAAGAAAAAAATTCATTAGACGCTTAAACTTAATTCACATTTAAAATCGGTCCAAGTTATTGGAACACCCTTTTATATATATATATATATATATATATATATATATATATATATATATATATATATAAACGGGTAATCGATCCAAGTTATTAGAACACTCTTTAGTATCAGTTTGGCGGTTTCATATCCAGTACCACCATGGAATATTTTGTTTTTTAAATTTGTGCTCCACAACAAAAGCAAATTGTTTAAATTACAGCTCCATTCCTAATCTGATAAACGTGAAGCCAAAAACTTTTCCAATTAAAGATTTATCAAGCCACCTCTCCTGCCCTCCCCTTCAACGAACACGTGCGCGTGCATCATTTGTAGAATATCGACACACTAACTGCCATCTGATGTTTCCATTGATTCAGGATAGAATCTAGATTTTGTCCAGCAACAAAAGTTAATTGTTTAAATTCGAGCTACAATTCCAATGCTCTGCGAAAGATGGCTCCAGAGCATTGTCAGATTAACAGAACCAAGGAAATTCTATCCAATTTGTGATCCATTGTTCCTGCCTGTAGTTTTACCTTTTTTCTTTTTTTTTTTTTTTTTTTGTTGCTTTAAAGATTTTTCAATGGTCATTTGTTTTTCAGAATTATTCTCTACGTAAATTTCAGTATTTTTGTTCTTTTCGCTTTTCAAAGACTGAATTTTCCACCAATCAGAGGCACGCACGTCACAAACGAAAAAGATATATTTAAAAAACAAAAAAACAAATTTAACCTTATCTCATTTGAATGCTGATTGGTGCTATTTCATACACCAGTTTGCTTCAGTAGAAGTCATTGGAAACACAAAAGAAAATTTTAAAAATTTGGGAGATCACTCATGATATCAAAACTCACCACAGATTATTTTCCCAGTTCCAGAAAATTAAAGAACCCTGACGGAACATTGTCTATATTAAACCAGCGAGGCTTGTGAACGGAACTTTTGAGCGAGAGTAGACATTTATCCTTTGTTTCCTGTATAGAATTGGATTTCTGGTTCCCACTAAAGTCTCCTCATTCTCTTTCATGCCTAATAGACCAATGAACCTTAGTGTCACTATTGCTTTGCTTGGGATGAATTGAATAAAAAACTAAAAACACTGACGTTAGGAATTCCTATTCAGAACGATGTTGAATTGATTTCAAATGTACACATGTTCTTTGATTATTTTTGACGGCATATCAAACTTTTGCAGATTGTTTATGTTATACTCCCTGCTAAGGGAATAAATAGTTAACACCAGGTGGATAATAGAAGAAAAGTTTATTGTACACAACCAGTACAATATGAAATACGGTACAGTTATACACACAGATCAATCTAGTAGTTAGTGCCACTAATTTGAAGGTCAGACGTGCTTGCGTCTTCTCTTTCTCGCTCTTAATATTTAACAGCCCCCCCCCCGACGAGAGATGTATGTGGCACAAGGCTGACTTTACCGTGCGTTCTCCGAGCCCATAGGCTCGGCCAAAAATATTCCTTTAGAACCCGCATAAGCGGGTTCAGGGTGTGTCTACCTCCCCGGACGAAACTCTGACCTTCGGCAAAGCTTCGTCCGGGTTCCTCTCTGCTCAAGGCAGAGAGTTCGAAACGGAGAGAGCATTATTCTCTCTCACACTCTTCCTCAAGTCTCTCGTAGGCAGTTGACTCTATAGGTACTTACTACCTATAGTGTAATCATTTATGGGGGTGCCGGGTTATTCCATTACATCAGTTTAAAGCCAGAAAATATTTTTAGATCGTAAGAATACTTTTGGAGATGATAATGATATACCGAGACAAGCTCTACTAGCCCATAACTGGAGGCAGAGACGAGGTGGATTCATACCCTTTCTCAAGGGTATTTGCGCGTTAGGGAAACCCCGAATATTTTTCTAAAAAACATGTGTAAAAATCATTCGCTGAGAACTCCCTCGATTCGCGTATTTTTTTCGATAGAACATATTTAAAATATTCTTGTATTATTTTCCTGTTATTTAATTGCTATTAAGTGACTTAAAACATAACAGTCCATTTTTATGGTAAAAATTGGTAGAATTATACATCTTCATTTTAAAAAAACAAACGCAAAAACATGCACAGTGTTTGTGCTTTGTTCTTTGTTAGGGGCTGCGGCTGGGGTCTTAAAAGTGGCTTATGCTAAGTCTGGGGGCATCATCACAGACCTGTTTTTAGAAAATGTTTTAAATTTTATATTTTATGTCTTGTTACACATATTTTATACAGTATTTTCAATGGTTGTATCGATCTATGCGTAATTAAAAACGGTTATTGACCGTATGAAAGAAAATTTATGCTAAGTGTATAGTCATAAATACTATTTTTCTAAAATGTTTTAAAAGGGTCTGAAATGTTTCTAAAGTGTTTAGGATGAAAGTTTAAGGCATATGGGATTTTAACAATCAAAATAGGTACTTATAAGCACTTTTAGGGGGAGGTTGCATGTATCCACGGATTCTAACTATTCGCCGCGAATACGAGGGACTCGCTACATTGGATTTATATGAAGAATGAGGTGTTGACTTGAAACTAAGAAAGGGCCGAAAAGGGAATTTTATATACAAAAAATATTTTAATTATAAAAAGTTAAGTTCCCACTTAAAAAAATAACGAATTATACTTACAAATATATTAACAAGATTAACAAATTATATTCAGATAATTTCTATTAAGAATTTTTTTTTTTTAAAGTTTTATATTAAAAATTAAACAATAAAATAAATTATACATTTATAACTGTAAAGAAAAGTTAAATTATTAAGAAAAACCAAACCATACTAAACATACAAAAAAAATTTTAAAAAATGGAGTTCTTAGAACAGGGGACAGTTATGAGATAATATGGAGAAGAAATATAGAATAAAAATATAGATATACATTTCACATTTGAAGAGGAAGAAAATTAAGAAATAATAAAATAAGATCTATATTATTATAGAAGTTTAATCTGCCTCTATGTCGATATTTTAAAACTAATTCATTCCTTTAATTTCATAGTTTGCTTTGATATTCCATTTTATTCTATTTTTTCTTCTAAGCATAGGTTACACCTGTCTCTAAAACTTTTCGGAGTATGAACGAAACCTATAATTTTCCAGTCTGTCTGAGGGTTCAGATCTTTCTCCTTCAATTCCCCAAATTTTCTAGAAACACCTGTCTGGTATTTGAATTTAGGGTTGGTTAAAGAGTGCCTATGGGTATAAAATCTTTGTTTCTATTCCACCGGGGAAATCCCAATGTAAACATTATAATTTATTTTCTTTGGGGATGGGGGAATGGTTGCTTGGTATATCATCCGAGGAGACCTGCATTTGCCCTCAACTGGGCAACTTTCTCTATCTCTGCAATTGCAGAGGTTATATAGTATTAAGGTATGCCATATTTATAAGATAAAGTGCTGAATATCAGGGATAGAGCGTATGTAATATAAAAGTGGACATTGAGGTTAACACCTAACGACGACAGTCTGTTTCCTGCTTAAACGCAAGCATCGGGCCATATATATATATATATAAAAGATTAAGATTTTTGCCGTGCTTCTAAAACCCAGTAATGTTACTCCAAAATTCGCTTGAGGATGAAATGAATTAATGTCTTTAATTTAATTGCAAAATTAAATTCGAAGCTTTTAGCTTCCATCTTTGAAACATGGTTAGAACTGTGTTGCGGAAAAACCATATTTTAAATCAATTAATTTATATATATATATATAATATGTGTGTTTGTGTGTCAGAAGTCACCTAAGGATTTTTAAAAATCTAGTAATTTCATCAGTTTTTTTTTTTTTTATCATTCAAAAATAGATTTATGCAAAATAAAAATTCAAATACTGTAAATATATTGCGATTTAATTATGAAAAACTTTCGACTAGCCTTATGTAAGGACATCCACAAATATTCTAACCAGCTGAAGATATCTTGGATCAATGTTCCTGGTTCTTGTTCAACAGTTTTCATTAACAATTCTTCTTAGAACGGACTGTGTGGTCTTTCATGCCATGGGTGATCATGGCCATCCACATCTTCCTCTCCTTTGTAGCTCTTGATAAATTTTGCCTTTTCTTATTTCTCCTAAACCCTGTTCCGCCATCCATTTTACTCAAGTTCACTAAGTCTGTTATCCAATTGTTTTCCTCTGTCCCGTGAGTATCACATTTTCCAAGCCCTCCTTCCTCATGATGTGCGCGAGAAACTTCAACTGTCTCTTTCTGATGTTAAGTATGAGTTTCCATTTTGTTTCCATTTTCTCTAAAACTTCGTCGTTGCTCAAATGCTGCTCACTCTTTTGTCATTCACTTATTCTCCTTTAGTCTGATTTAGAGAATTTATATATCGTTAAGTGTTTGTGTGTGGCGCCGTGGGGTTAGATTGCTAGTGTCCTAATCATGAGACTCGATTTCGAATCTCACGCTAGTCAATTTGTCAAGAGGTGACTTCTTGATAATATCAGCCCTTCTTGTAATCACATTGATTGGACTGAGAACTTTTATTTCGCCATGAATCGTTCTCTCTTATTCCTTTCTCACTCTCACCACTCTCTCCCTCTTGCGCCTGTGTGTATATATATATATATATATATATATATATATAAAAAGAAAAATATCGGAAGCCTTTTAAAATCTTTATAATGTCCCTAATTGTAGAATGTATAAACATCTGAAAACGTAATGACCCTCTTTTCATTTTTTGTGTTCTTAAATAAGGTATGGAAAGAAATCAAAGTTGCTTTCCATTGTAGCAGAGAACAATCCTTTCTTCTTTTTTCTTTCCTTCGACAATGAAACACTTTTTCGTCACTTCAAAAGAACCAATAATTAGTTTGCCGGCTTTTAGCAAAATGACAATCTCTCACAAATTAACCTAATTAACTAACTTAGAAGATTTAATTTGTAAACAGCCTCTTGATTATTGTTTATTATTTATCATTAATTCGCTGTTTACATAATCTGCAAGGCAACAGAATTTAATATATAAAGCTCGGTGTTCGTGTGTCTGTTGGAAATTCTAAAAATTATCTGAATTTCTGGAATGGGGAGTTGTCAAGCAATAATTGAGCAATACGAAATCAGAATTAGACAGGGTCTCCTTAGGTATGGATAGCAGAACGAGAATAAAAAAAAACCCTTGTCGATAAAATAAAAGGTTGAATACGAAATTACCTGAAGGTTAACCAGATTTACAGACCCCTGAAGAAGGTCGGATGGCACAACGGTCGCAACTTTGTGATAATAGCAATGAAGACAAGGAATGTAAATACCTGAAAAATTATATATATATATGAAACATCCTGACGAGTGGATCGAACAGTTGCAAAAAGAGTTTTTATATTAACTCCAGAGTTGAGGTGCTGAATATAACTACAATCATCTAAGTGAAAAAGAATTATATATATATATATATATATAAATCACACACACTAAGGAAGAGTATCACGTTCATGTCGTCTGAAGATCGCGTGAACTTGAAACTCGGATTAAAACTTGAGCCATCCTTTCATAGGATTTAACGTTGCTGAGTAGTTAAGTTTTGACATCTTGCCAAAACCTAAGACTCTTATCCATGTACAGTCTCGAATAAAAACTCGACAATACTGACAAAGAAAACACAAATAGCCTAGAGACAAACTTACCTACTCTGCAAGGTAAAGTGCTCGAAGCCTACATTTCCTAAACCAATCTCTGAAGTTAATAAGACTCTTTTTATAACTGTTCGATCCACTCGTCAGGGTGTTTATTTATATATATATATATATATATATTTGTGTAAATATTATGGTATCAGAAAAATGTGGTTTGGCCATCTTTGTTCGTATGTTCACTGTAACAGAACATGGCTCATGACCGAGCTGAAAGTGAGGATCCTTTGTGCTCATGGGATTAGCAGCAATAGTTCTGCTCCTTCGGCACTTCTCCTACTGGGATGCCTCAGAGTTTGGAAATGACTCCCATCTCTACCTAGATAACTGAAGAACCCTTGGAGTTACGTGTAATAATAAGCACGCAAAAAATTAAAATTATCCGTAACCCCAAATTAACATAATGTTGCATCAGACTTGGTTTCAAAAGGCAACCCCACGTGTATATGGGACTAGAGGCCGAAAAAAAGTCCATTTACCTCAGCATTCCCCCCTCCCTTTACCTAACGCCTTTCACTGGTGAATTATTGGCTGGGAGGAGTGTCTACAATTGTAAACCCGAAAAAAGTCGAAATGGGACGTAAGATCGTCTTTAAAGTACACGTACACGGGTGAGACAGAGAACTGCTTTAGCCCCCTCAGTACTTCGTTACCACACTTTAGAACATCTCAGTTGTCACCTCACTCCATTCCCTAGGCTGTCCTGGGTATGACGATAAACTACATCCGGCAGATCGGGAGGTTTTGTTGTTGTTCCCAGGTCCGTCCTAACCCCAGGCGGTAGCATCTGTTTAGGGTCCCAGATATGGACAAATCGTTAACCTCCAAACTATGAAAGTATAAAGAGATTTATAGCTAAAATGTTAGCAATACATGTTAAAATGTTAGCATAGTTAAAATGTATTACCAGCAATACAAAGTTGTAACAAAAAAATAGTGTGCAGAATTAATTTAAATTCTGCCCACCGCGATGCGAATGAGTTCGAACCTTTATTGTCGATAATTACAAAACGGTAGATTTTATCAAAATTTCTTTGTTATTCTCGAATTAAGCATGTATATTTACACCTAAATAGAACTGAGTGTGGGGCTTGAACTGCAATTTACCCTTTTGAGGTTCCGAGTTGAAATTAGTTCAGTCACCTACAAAAATATATTTGTCAATGAAATTACTAATGTTTCCAAGAAAATTAAATTTCGGCATTAAATGACCCATAAAGTGTTGATATACCGTTAAAAAAAAAAAAAAAAAAAACAGAAACCATTCCCGAGGAAGGTTCTTGAATATAAATGCCAGTGCTTACGGGGACTGAACATTTTCTTTTCTTTTTTTTTTTTTTTTTTTTTTTTTACCCTTTAAAATACCCTTTTAGCCTATATGTACACGTATGGGTGCCTCACAGTATAAACGCCCTTGTCTCACATCCTGCAACCGTCGTGGAGGTAGATAAACTTGAAAAGTATACTTTCTGTGCAGTTTTTAAACGTGTTACACACAAATAATTAACCGTCCCTTTTGCTGACAGTCAATTCATAGGCTTATTTGATGCACGCTTGGGCGATCATATCTTTTTGCAACCCATGACTGACTAGGCAGATTTTCCTGCAATAGGTTGCCATTTCTTTCTGCGGTAGTCTGGTTGCCAACGAAAGCTATAGAACTCAGTCTGTCCTGTTATTTAACTCATAGATGGAGGGAGAAGGGATGGATTCATTCCTTTCCCAAGTGACTGTAACGAATGGAATTCGAACTCGGTTCTCCGAGCTCTCATTCCGAGATGATATCCATTACATCAAAACGCGACATTGTTTTTTTTTTTTACAGAAATAGTCGTAACAGTAGTTATAATAAAAACTGTGTTTGAAGAACAGAAGTACCATTGACTACGCCAATGTGAGAGACGAACCTCATAAGAAATAACAAGGATAATGTTGGTAACCTAATACAAATATTTCTTTTTCGATATGATATCTGATTAAACAAAAGTGTCGAGATTGTTGCTAAAGCACGCAGAGTGAATCCGCTTGACTTTGAACTCAGTCGCGCATACACACTAAGTTATAACGACCTCGCTCACTTCCGTTGTTTATCGACGTGCTTGGAAGGAAAGTGTGTAGAATGTGGTCGTCTCTCCACGCCACACAGGTTCCATCAGTGACCATGGCTTGTGCGGCACTTTTTGTTAAAGTACAACATTCCCCATGTCCGACGACCACCATATTCCCCAGACTTGCAATTTTTTCCAATTCAAAAATCATATTCCACTTGAACAAGATTTCAAGACGTCAAGGAAACAGAAGAGAATGCGACGGCTTGCTCGCTCTCCGAATAAAAGGAATCCCAGGAAAGCTTCCATCAGTGGAAACGACGCTGGATAAAGTATGTGACTTCAGAAGGAGACTACTTTGAGGGAGATCAAATACCGAATTAGCATGGTGATTTTCTAAGCGTAGCTTAGATGTGGCACAAGGTCAAAAGTATAGGTCACCCAGTGAGGATCGAACTTACTATTCACTTGTAACGGACCTAGTGAGACAAGCTTGCTAACCATTACACCACGTCGAAGTGCCCGCAAAATGATTTTCTAAACATAGCTTAGATGTGGCACAAGGCAGAAAGTATGGAGCATCCAGTGAGGATCGAACTCGCTACTCAGTTGATACTGATCTAGTAAGACAAGCTTGATAACTATTGCACCACGTCGAGGTACTCAAATGCCGAATTGATTTGTGTTGTAGTTTTCTTTTTATAGTACCAGTTACTTTTTTATCAGACCTCGTAAACATTAAGGCTGGAGGATTTATCGGCCAAAATATAATGAAACAATAAAGATAAGAAAACTCATGTACTCTTTTTTTTCAACAGGCATAAAAAATAAAAATAAATTCAATTTTAGTTTTCATTGAAAGATCAAATGTTTTTCTAGCGATATATTTATGTGTATTTAAATTCGATATGTTTTAGTTGGTTGGTTGATTTTGTTTAGCAGCTTGGTTTGGTTTGTTTTACGGCATATCAACACCTCAATGGGTTATTTAATGCCGACAAGATTTTTATTGCTGGTAATGTTTGTTTCTTCGAAAATTTATTGCTAGTAATTATTTTTTTTTTACAAAAATGTGTTGCTGGTATTAAAGTTTATTTTTACACATTTTGACCCCATTTTGAAGGTTAACCCTTTGCCCATAGCTGGGGCCCTAACATGTGCTACCACCTCGGGTCAGGGTAAACCTGGGAACACCAGCAATTAAGAGGTGGTTCCACGCTCCTCAAATCCTCAAGGGCCTTGCTGTTGGACGTAGTTTATCGTCATACACAGGACGCTGTTTAGCAGCATAGCAACCTCTATGGGTTATTTAATGCCAAAATCGAAATATTTTAAATGCAGTTGCATTCCTTCAACTACGGATAAAATGTACTGTTGGTCATTATACTATAAGTACGTAGCGTTGGTCATTATACTATAAGTACGTAGCGTTGGTCATTATACTATAAGTACGTAGCGTTGGTCATTATACTATAAGTACGTAGCGTTGGTCATTATACTATAAGTACGTAGCGTTGGTCATTATACTATAAGTACGTAGCGTTGGTCATTATACTATAAGTACGTAGCGTTGGTCATTATACTATAAGTACGTAGCGTTGGTCATGTTACTATAAATACGTAGTGTTGATATTTTTTATAAAAATGTAAATTTGTACTTTCATAGTTTTTTTTGGGGGGGAGGGGTCACTATTTACCCATAACTGGGACACTAAAAGCTCCCACCACCCCGAGTCAGGGTGAACCTGGGAAATTCAGAGGTAGTTCCGCGCTCCAGAAAACCTCAAATCCCCCGATCAGAGACCTTGCTGCCCGATGTAGTTTATCGTCATACCCTGGACTAGGTATATTTGGGCAACAATTGTTTTTATTTTTTAAATATTGTTAAAAACTATAGACATTTTGTGTCTATTATATTTAATGATTTTTTCTTAATGTACGAATATTCTTTCGCAAATGTGGTTTCTGTGCGTGAATAAATTGGCCAAAATTCATGTGTAAATATGAGATGAGAGCTTGGGGCAGCACAACATACATTGTGGCTAATTTATAAACACACAATGAACCCATTTCATTCAGTTATGTGCCATGCGTAATACACGCTTAGACGATCATGTATCTTTCGATACATGACTGATGAGGCAGATTTTTTCTCGCAGTAGGTTGCTAATTGCCAGTGGTAGACCAGTTGCCCTCCAAGACTATAGAACCCGGTCTGTCTTGCTATTTACCCATAGCTGGGGGTGAGAAGAGGATGCATACCTTTCCCAAGGGTATTAGCACGTAAGTAAATGTAATGGATCTGACTAGAATTCGAACTCAGCTCTTCGATTTCTCAATCCGAGCCGCTATCCATTAGGATATTTGTACATTACAATAAATATAATACATATATTGTTCATATATTTAGGCAACATATCTTAATTCAGACATGTTTGGTTGAATAATCTAGTCATATTATATCTATATTTTAATTTTCTCACATTCACAGATCAATTTCTTAGTGCTGTTACAAAACTGAGTAAGAAAGACGCCGTAGTTTTGGTTACTTCTTTTATTTTTTACAAGTACTTTCAATCTCATCCAATATCATCTTCGGAGGTGAATTGCGAATACAAAAATTAATGTAATTGATAATTGTGACTTTTTTTTTTTGTAAATGCGCACGTGTGCACACACACACATATATATATATATATATATATATATATATATATATATATATATATATATATATATATATATATGTGTGTGTGTGTGAAGAAATATAGTTTATAGTTTTAAGGTATGCTATATTTATGAGATAAAGTGCTCAATATCGGAGATAGAGCGTATGTAAATATAAAAGTGAGCACTGAAGTCAACACTCAGAGGCGACAGGCTGTTTCATGCTGGACGCAATCGTCAGGCCGAACAGCCTGTCGCATCTGAGTGTTGACTTACTGTTATATATATATATATATATATATATGATATCTCATAAATCGGGTTGACATAATTATTTCAAAATGCTAGCTTTTCTTTTATAAAAGGAAAAATGGAATTGTCCCATTTCTTGTTTTCTGAGTCAGTTGATAGTTTTTGGGGATTTTTTGTTTTTTGTAATAATCAGGAAAGGATAATGAATTAAAATGTATTAAGAAATGCCATTTTTTTTTTTTTATAAAAAAAAAGGAAAAAATATTGTTTCATTTTTCTCAATTTACAGGATTTTTTTTCTGGAGGGGGGTGGACTGGAAAAAGGCTCTTTTTATGATTTTAAGTAGGGGGTGAGGGTGGGAACATTGAGTAAAAACGCAATGGCATTCTCTTTCACCCTTTCAATTCTTAAATTGAATGAATGATTTTCAGTAAATGAAAATTAAAAAAAGAAAATAATAATTTACGTTTGGGGTAGGGACAGGGAAAGGAGGGGATTAGAAAGGTGCGGAATTTTAACGTAGATGAAAGGGGTTTTTTTTTTATCATTATCGTGGAAAGATAATTTTCCGTCATCATTATTGACATTATAATCCACTAACGAGAACGCTATAGTGTAAATGTCGGTTGAAAAATATCTCTCTCTTTTTCTTTCTTTCTCTCTTTTTCTTTCTTTCTTTCTCTCTTTTTCTTTCTTTCTCTCTTTTTCTTTCTCTCTCTCTTTTTCTTTCTCTCTCTCTTTTTCTCTCTCTCTTTTTCTTTCTCTCTTTCTCTCTTTCTCTCTTTCTCTTTCTCTCTTTCTCTTTCTCTCTTTCTCTTTCTTTCTTTCTCTTTCTTTCTCTTTCTCTCTTACTCTTTCTTTCTCTCTCTCACACACATAAACACACATCCAGACCTCCACTTTGTAATTAATTAACTAAGGAATTTCACACAGTCGTTAAGTGGTAGAGGCGGATCTAAAAAGCAATCTGATTTAGAAAATAACTAATTTTCATTAACATATCAATGATCTTTTTTTCACCCTCTTAGGGAAAAAGTATCTTTTTAATGAGACTTTTGATTTGCTTAAGAGACCCATTACAAATACGGCTTTGTCAATAATTTAATGAATTTATTTATGCAGAGCCAATGATTTTAACATTGGGCAAATATGGCCAATGATTTTGACTACAGTAAAGCATTACCAATGGGATTTTTATCTCCTTTTTCTTCTTTAAGTGAAAATTTTGTCGGTGTATTTTTGCAAAAGGACAAGCGCTGCCGCTTTAATTTAACAAATCGGAGAGGCAAACGCTTTCTTTCTTTCGCGGAGAGGCAACGCCGGCGTCTTTCTTTCGCAAATCGGAGAGGCAACGCCGGCGTCTTTTCTTCTTTTCGCAAATCGGAGAGGCAACGCCGGCGTCTTTCTTTCTTTCGCAAATCGGAGAGGCAACGTCGGCGTCTTTCTTTCTTTCGCAAATCGGAGAGGCAACGCCGGCGTCTTTCTTTCTTTCGCAAATCGGAGGCAACGCCGGCGTCTTTCTTTTTTCGCAAATCGGAGAGGCAACGCCGGCGTCTTTCTTTTCTTTCGCAAATCGGAGAGGCAACGCCGGCGTCTTTCTTTCTTTCGCAAATCGGAGAGGCAACGCCGGCGTCTTTCTTTCTTTCTTTTTCTTTCGCAAATCGGAGAGGCAACGCCGGCGTCTTTTTTCTTTCGCACGCAACGCCGGCGTCTTTCTTTCTTTCGCAAATCGGAGAGGCAACGCCGGCGTCTTTCTTTCTTTCGCAAATCGGAGAGGCAACGCCGGCGTCTTTCTTTCTTTCGCAAATCGGAGAGCAAATCGGACGCCGGCGTCTTTCTTTCTTTCGCAAATCGGAGAGGCAACGCCGGCGTCTTTCTTTCTTTCGCAAATCGGAACGCCGGCGTCTTTTTCTTTCTTTCGCAACGCAACGCGTCTTTCTTTCTTTCGCAAATCGGAGAGGCAACGCCGGCGCCGGCGTCAAATCAGAGGCAACGCCGGCGTCTTTCTTTCGCAAATCGGAGAGGCAACGCCGGCGTCTTTCTTTCTTTCGCAAATCGGAGAGGCAACGCCGGCGTCTTTCTTTCTTTCGCAAATCGGAGAGGCAACGCCGGCGTCTTTCTTTCTTTCGCGCAAGATCAACGCCGGCGTCTTTCTTTCTTTCGCAAATCGGAGACGCCGGCGTCTTTTCTTTCTTTCGCAAATCGGAGAGGCAACGCCGGCGTCTTTCTTTCTTTCGCAAATCGGAGAGGCAACGCCGGCGTCTTTCTTTCTTTCGCAAATCGGAGAGGCAACGCCGGCGTCTTACATTGGTTTTAAAAAATCTTTAAATATTCACAGAATCCGAAATTTTGCTTTACAAAACATCCCGATTATTACGAAACAGTCTTAAAATGAAGAGAATTATTTTGTATCTGATAATTTGGACCAAACTTTTCCTTGAGAAAGCAAAGTTTTGTTTTTTGTTTTTTTTATTCATTCATACACCAGCTGTTGGCATTTTTCTCTCATTCACTGAATTTGTAAATAATCCTGACTGCAAGAGTGTTGGAACGGAAAGATTTAGCGTTTCTAAGGCACCAAACCTCGCAAGTAATGCCTGCACTTTCTGGATGGAACCTCAGCCGACTTTAACAAATTTACTATTTACTTAAGATGAGATATCTGATACGGAAAATAAGTTGTGCAGAAAAAATTCACTTATGAGTTTTGTTGGGAGAACGTAAAGAGGAAATAATCCTGACTATATTAGAAAGAATTGTTTGAAAGAAAAAGGGGGAAAAAACACTTGGCGTTTTGCTTCGCAAGAAATGGGAATCCGTTTCGGGTTAAGATTTAAACGAAAGAGATATTTCGGGAAAGCTGCATATGGTTGGATGCACAACGAAAATGATCCTCTTTAGGACACACATCTATTGGATTATGGTTGAGTCCACTTTTTTTTCACTTGTACGCACATCAATGTCAGTCTGCGCTCTTACTGAAACAGACACACACGTACTTATGAGGGAGTACAGTAAAAAGGTTTTCAGCTTACTCACTTCCCAAAATCTGAGCGGGAAAAAAAAACTGTGTGCGTGTGTAAGCGAGTGTTTAGAACATACGTAAGAGGCCAGTGTTCGAATCTCTACATGGTCAAATTATCAGGGAGGTAACAACTGTTTCATGTTATCTCCTGGGAGAGGTGATCCTGGCATATGACACCTTTGGAGAGACTTGTGATTGAAATTGGATAGATGGAAATGATCGAAAGCCATCAATGGTCGTGCTAACACTAAGTCATTGTGACCGAGGCGTTGAGAGTACTGGCCTTGTTCAAACAGATCACGCCAGACAGTATCTAAAGTCCAGTAGGTGAACTCTGTGGATGTTGAACAAACATGAAAAAGTCTGAGCAGTAGTTTTTTTTTTATTTTTCGTTCTTTTTCTTTCTTTCTTTTTTTTTTAGAAAATCACTATTGCACTCGATGTGAAAGCTAGAGTTTATTGGGAAAATTACTGTCACCAAAAAATAAGCTTAATAGTTTTTACCAATTTTTGAGCCTTCAGCATCTTTAAAGATCGTCTGAAAAACCTGTACAGAAAAAAGCCTAATTTTCACAGGTTTTTGCTTACAAACTGTTTTAAAAGTTTTACTCTTTCAAGAATAAATCCAAATAAAGTTCTTTTTTGTGTAAGACACATTGAATTGGAAATATATGAAAGCTAGAATTCTAATTATGAATCACCACAAACAAAATATGCATTTTTTTTACAGTGTATAAAAAATTGTAAAAGATTGCAAAAAATGTTTTCTCAATGAATAACATTTGTTAGATCATTACGTCTTAATTGATGGCACAATGATTTAGTAATAAGGTGTTTGTGCCATGCATATTGTCCATATAAAATTTGTAAAGCTTCAGTAAATTATAAATTTCTAGACAGGACAGGAAACAATGGGTAAGCCTCTACTCCCCAAAAGACCGGAGAGGTGTGTGAAACGGAAGATAGGCCAACCTATCTACTCCAGTTGCTATTATCAATTTTTGGTGCAAAAATTACTACACCTGAGTACATGATCATAATCAACAAATCCGATTATTTTCAGTTAATCACCAGTTCTTGTTACTGAATAGCTTCTTTTTTCTTCTTTTTTTTTTAAATTTTAACTGGACTAAATTTCAAATGCAGTGAATGTTAATGACTTCAGCATGACAATCACCAGTCCTTTGGTCATTGCACCTGATAAAGATTTTTATTGCCTCGTATTACCTTTTGTCTCATGTTGCAGTCAGATGATGATTGCTAACTCTAAGTGGTGAGTTGTGACTGAGAACTCTTTTTCACTTTGTCTTATTAGTGTTTAAATAGGAACGTACATGAGAGAATATAAATCCAAATTGTTTTATATAGCTACTATATATATATATATATATATATATATATAATGAATCATTCATACAAAAAGTAGATTAGTAAAGATAATGATATAAAATGGCGAAATCCTTTAGCAAACAAAATTTTAAAGGTGCATTAACCTATAACAAAAGAAAAAATCTCAAATTGCCATATTAGTAAAAAAAAAAAAAAAACGAACGCACTCTTTTAAATTTTCAAAAAATTCAACCTTAGCTCCAAAAGTTTGTATTGGTTAACAACACATTTCAAAAAAATAAATATTTCGATTCGCATTTAATTTTTTTGTCTCGGATACTACCTGAATTTTACCAAAAACAAAATAATTTCTATACCTGAGGATGACTGAATGTACAGTCGAAAGTACTTGCGAAAGACCTTATACAGTTTATAATTTTTAAAAAACAAGGATCGTAACATTCATCGAGTGATTTGTAGGTTAATGCACCTTTAAATTTTGTTAGCGAAGGGGTTTCGCCATTTTATATCATTAACTTTACTGATCTACTTTTTGTATGAATGATTCGTTGTAATATAAATTGAACTGCACCACATATTTGATTTTATATATACATATATGTATGTGTGTGTATTATGGCAGGTTGATTTTTCAATTTTTAGAAAAATGAACATTGCACTCGATGTGAAAGTTGGGGTTTGATGTGATAAGTAGTAACACCAAAAATTAGATTCATAACTTTTACCAATTTTTGAGCATTAGTTTTAAAGATAATCTGAAAAATGTACAGACAGAAATATCTAATTTCCACAGGTTTTTGTTTAAAAACTGACTTAAAAGTTTTACAATTTCAAGAATAAATCCAAATAAAGGTAAATCTTTTGTATTAGAGACATTGAATGGAAAATATATTCAAACCAGAATTCTAATTATGAATCACCACAAGCAAAATATGTAATTATTTTACTGTATTAAGTAAAAACTGTAAAAAATAAATTAATAAATAACTGTAAAAAAATAAATTAATAAATAAAGGCTACTCAATGAATAATATTTGTCAGCTCATTTGTTAAATCATAATTAATAAAAAATTTTAAAAAAATAGATAAAAGTGTATATAACACCATATGGCACCGAGTACAAATTATAAGACAAAATGTTTTAAATTTGCATTGTTTATAAAAAAAACTCACAGTAAAACTTTTGCACTGAATAACATATTATAGCAGAATATAGCTCAATTGTTGAGTATAATTTCCCCTTGAAGTAAATGAAGGTCTTATTTCATGGCATAATGATTTACTAATAATGTGCTTGTGTCATGCACCTTGTCCATATACAATATAATTTTTTTAGAAATTTTATAATGCTGTGTGCTATACGGCTTTCACTGATCACTGGAATGAAATTCCAACGCTATGATTTTGAACCTAATTCCTAAAAAAAAAAAAAAAAGCCAATGAATTGAAAAAAAAATATTTTGCGTTATTCATCATGTCAAACTCCAACTTTCAAATTGAGTGCAGTACCACGGTTTCAAAATCGACTTGCCATACTGAGTAGGTGTCTACAAGAAAGATTGGTTAGCAAACAGGCGTGTTTGGAAACTAGTAGCCAGATAAGCAAATATTCATCGAAAACTTGCAATTTTCGAATGTTTCATATCGGATCGAAATTGTAAAACTGTATGATGTTCATGTTTCTTCTGTTGTTTTTGTTCAAGTACTTTCGACCGGCTCAGTCATTATCAAGAACCATGTGCTGTCATTGTGGTAGACAAGATTCCGTTGGCTACATCTTGCTATTTTATAAAGAGATGAAAGTGTGAATTAGTCTAAAGTAACATCATGTTTAAAAGTTAATGTTAGGGAAACCGCACAAAAAAAAAAAAAAAAATAAGAGAATGCATATATACTGGTACTTAAATTTCAACCGAAAACAATACTGTCTGATTGGTCAATGAATGCCAAATATTTTCTTGTAGGGAAACCGATAATATTACTATTATAATATCTATATCTACACACACACATCCATAAATACATATACGGAATTGGGGAACAAATAATCATACACATACGAATTTTTAGTATATATATATATATATATATATATATAGTGGTCAATGAAAAGGTTTAGGCGCAGTCGTCTTCCCAAACTCAATATTCGGAAAATTGAGTTTTAGAAATATTGATTTGTAGCTAGTTGATCCAACCGAGACTACCTTCTTTCTTTCTTATATATATATATATATATATATAGAGAGAGAGAGAGAGAGAGATAGATAGATAATATTAGTGGTAAATATACACATACATATATATTTGTATAAAAAAAATATTCCAAGAGGATAGAATCCAGGTAGAACTCAAATGTCCAGGACAGTAAGGATATAATATAAAAACTAATATTCCATAATAATTGTTCCAAAGGGAATCGTAAATACGATCCAATTCATCAGACCTACAAATTGATGAATGGATCGTGATTACGATTCCAATGGAATAAATTATGACCATGGAATATTAGTGTTTAAGCCTTTTTATTATATATATATATATATATATATATATATATATAGAGAGAGAGAGAGAGAGAGATTAAATATGGTTTAAAATCCGATAGAATGATAGAATAAAGAACAAATAGGAAACTTATCAATTTAACTTGTTTCACTTTTATTTAAGCTTCATCAAAAATGCAATATGGAGGAGAAAAGAAAATTCTGGCATTTTTTTTTTTTAATTCTTACGTTTGTTTTTCATTGGTCAAGCATTATTCGTCCTTTCAGGCAGCGTTCATGTGCATAATTTTTTGTGTTTGTGTATCACAATTCTACTTGGTCTGTGCGGGAATTAGTTGAAATATATGATCATAGCACCCATCATCAGGACTTTAAATTATGATGTAAGAACTGTGTATTCTGTGAAATATGTTACACAATTAATTTTTTTCTAGTGTTTGTTTTTTTTTGTTTTTTTTTTTTTGTCGATCCAAAAACTTTTCTGTGCTCCTCCTTATATAAATTTCGAAGACATATTGCTTTTTACATATGTGGTTTTTCAAAAGGATGAATACTGAAGTTGGGCTGGTTAGTTTTTACGACATGTCAACCCTTGTTGGGTATGTTTAAGACATATAAAAGACATATGTGGGTGTATGTATTGAAAGATATATGCTGTGTTATATATACCCACTGGCTTGTAAGCGTTTTAAAGTCTGTGTACGCAACTGAGACTTGTAGAAAGCAGCACTATTACATTCCACTCTGTAGTTTTTCGCACCAAAGGCACAGATTTTGCCTCTCGCAGTTAGGGCGGGTCAAAGAGGCGGTACACTTAAGAGAAGCCCTTTTTACCGACTTAATGATTTTTGCAGATTTATTTGCAATTCGGGAGAAAAACTGTTTGCCAGTATCTTTGCTTCCATCATTCAGGTTTTCTTGATACATGTAATGTACATTAAAAACGAAATGTCTGGATGAAGGGATTTTTTTCTTTTTTTTTTTTTTTTTTTTTTTTGAATAAGAATGAAATTTTCTTGTGGTAATTGTTTGACACGCTACTGTTGTAATATTAGAGCGTATCAAAAGTATTTTCGTATTTTCATCAACTCCCGTCCGTGTTCACAAAAATATGTAAACTTCTAAATGGAGAAGGGATCTTTCGATGTGTTCTACTCTTTTTTTTTTTTTGTAAGAATTCCAACGCTGGAGGGCTTACGGCCATATCACGTTGAACCCCCCCCCCAAAAAAAAAAACCTGTTTTTGCACGATCACCGAAGTTAAGCAACGTGAATCCTGGTCAATACCTAGATGGGTGATCGCTTGGGAATACCAGGTGCTGTAAGCTTGGACATGTGGATGGTATAATGAGCTTAGGTCCATATCATTTTAAAGCACCGATTTCCGTACGATCACCGAAGTTGAGCAACGTCGAGCTTGGTCAGTACCTAGATGGGTGATCGATAGGGAATACCAGGTGCTGTACGCTTGGATGGGCTGGTGGTGTAATGGATAACGGCTCGGAAATGGGAAATCGAAGAGTCGATTTCCAATACCAGTTGAAGTCGTTATATTCACTTACGCGCAAATATCCTTGGGAAAGGTATGAATCCACCTCTTCCCCTCCTTGCTATGGGTTAATTAGTATGACTTGTATCAGTAAATCATTATTATCTCCAAAAAATTCTTAAATCTAAAATTAATTTCTGGTTTTAAATAACCTGCAAAATGTTGATAAGCCGTAAGAAAAAAAAATATCTTCTATTAATTTGTTATATCTTATCCATATAGTGAGGTATTCGTATTAATTCTATATCCTGAATGTTTATTATGGATTCAAGGTCAGTACCATCACTGCTTTCATTCCAATTCCAGATCATAGTTTCTGTTTTGAAAAGATTTATCTTGATTCCTATTTCTTTAAATACTTAGTAGAGGGTGTTTATTTATATATATATATATATATATATATATATATATATATATATATATATATATATATATATATATGAAGAAGAGGTTATAGTAGTTCCAACGAGAGAAAAGTGTGTATATTAAAAGAAGAGAGAAACCGCAAACGTTTTTGGTTGTAATGTGTGTGTTTTTTGGGGTTTTTTGTTTTGTTTTTAAATATTATGCTTTATTTTCCATAATTTTACTACACGTGTTTCTGGTCTCGCGACCGTCATCGGGTAAAGGGTGGAGATTTCCACATATTAAAAATAATTAAGTTTTTTTTCTCCTTTGTTTTTCGATGTTAAATATTCTCGATATAAGACATTCTCTTTGTGCGTGTGTGTAATCCGATATTTATTTTGTCAAGATCCTTCTGATCCCAATGATGTCTTCGGCATGACTCCTCTCCTCATCAGTGCACTTGTCTCAGAAGGGGAAGCAGGAATTCTGTTTGGGTCTAATCTGAGTCTTGTAATGATAAATATATTAAATTTCTTCTAGAAATGCCTTGAAAATCAAGGTAATTTGGATTGTCAGTGGTCAGGAATGGATAGAAATCTCTACTGACAAAATGAGCTTTAATGTGGGTCACGTAAGAATATTGAAACTGGTACTTCTATATTGTCAAAAAAGAGGAAGAAGTGGATTGTCAAGGGTCAGGAATGAAATCAAATGTTACAAAGAGAATTGGTCCTTCATATTATAATAGAAGCGTATTACTAATGCTTCTACTCTGTAATGCATTGAAAATCATTAAAAAGGTATTGTCGATGGTCAGGAATTAACGTAATGTACATACCTTAAATATATGTTCAACAATGGTTATTCGCATCTCTCGACCACTTTGGAATCTTCATCGGGCGAGGCTGTGATTTGGACCACATCCCATAACCAAATTTTGAATCAGCCACTTGTGGGTTGGTCTTCTCGACCTAATCGAATTCACCAACCAACCCCGAGAGTGGCGACACAGACGAACAATATAAAGCTAAAACACAAGCCAACTGCCTAAACGTTTATTTTATTGCGTATAAGTATTCTGATCAGGTTTTCTGTTTCGTCCCAAAATGTCAGTGAATTTCACTTGAACGCCAACAGTGACCGGCCGAGTTTCCTCTTGGGACATCTTTGCTCTCCTTCACATCGAAATGATTCATTATTCACGTCCACTTTTTTTCTCTCTTTCTTCTTCCTTTCTACCCCAACTGCTTTTTTTTTTCTTTTTTTCTTTTTCTCATCTATTCTTTCGCTTTCAAGTGCTTTGTCTTTCTTCTTCCTTTTGTATTTATCTCTTTCTGGTCTCTTATTTTCATATCTTTCCTTTTCTCTCTGCTCTTGCCATTTGTTCTTTTTCGAATTTTGTTTTTTCCTTTTGTATTTATTCTACGCTTCTTTATTTCTTTCCTATTTTTTCCTATTTCTGTTTCTTCCTCTTTCTCCTTCTCTTTCTGTGTCTCGCTTTCTCTCTCTCCCTCCTGTCTCTCCTTTCTATTCTCTCTGCTCTTTCCATTTCTTTTTCGAATTTTGTTTTTCCTTTTGTATTTATTCTACGCTTCTTTATTTCTTTCCTATTTTTTCTATTTCTTCTTTCTTTTCTGTTTCTTCCTCTTTCTCTCTCTTTGTCTCTCTCTCTCTCTGTCTCTATATCTCTATCTCTCTCTCTCTCTCTCTCTCTATATCTCTCTCTCTCTATATCTCTATCTCTCTCTCTCTCTCTCTCTCTCTCTCTCTCTATATATATATATATATATATATATATATATATATATATATCTGTCTCTTGCCTTCTCTGATTTCTGTTTCCTCTCACACTTTATTATCGGGATTCTTCAATCATTCCCCTCCCCATTTCCTGTTCTCCTTTTATCAATCACACTCCCCCCCCAAATCAAAAGTTTTGTGTCTCTTCATTCTTTTCGATACTCTTCTCTCTGAAACACTTAGGAACCTCTTCTCCCCCCCCATGTACATCATTGCACGTGACCCTGACACTTGACCTTATAAGGTACTCCACTCTCCACTTGCAGTTAAGTTGAACTAGATTTTTTTTTTGTTTTCAGTTTCTCTTCCCTCATCTTTATCTCATTCCTTTGGGATAAACATAAAATAAAAGATAAACTTACTAGTAATTGTCGGCATGGGTGGACCTTCTGTGTTGTTCGAAGGGAAATGGGAGTTATATTGGACACTGGTTTTATTTATTTACTCATTGTATGGCTCCAGACTCGATTAGAACCATTTTGCCGAAGTTTACACATCAATCAGGGTTTGTTGACTTAATTAGGTTTATCTCCTATGTGCCTTGTCTTTCCAGGTCATTGGCGATCTTGGCTCTCCACAACTTCCTATCCGATGTAGCTCTTAATAAAGTTTGTCTTTAACCAAACCTTCTTCTAACCCTGTTCCGTCATTCATTCATGTGTCTTGCTGCTTTCTCTGTCTCTTTTGCCTTCGATATGCCCTGCGCGTGACAAAATCTCCAAGCCCTTTTTCTGCATTATGTATACCAGAAATGTCAGTTGTCTCTGCTGATTCTAACTGTAGCATTTGTGTCCTTTTTCCTTAAAACTTACTCGCTGCTTACACGATCCGTCAATAATATTCTCAGTATCCTTCTGTTGGATCCCATTTTATGTTGCTTCAAGTCTTCATTTAATTGACTAACTGCTTTGGTTTTGCTTGGTTAGATTAGATAAAGCAGTTTTCAACAGCTCTTTCTCCCTTTCTCTTCTCTCTCTCTTTCCTCTTTCTCTTCTCTCTCTCTTTCTCATCTCCCCATTTCCTCTCTCTCTCTCCCCTCTCCTCCCTCCCTCCTCCCCCTCCCTCCTCCTCCCCCTCCCCCCTCCCTCCCCCCCTCCTCCCTCCCTCCTCCCCTCCCTCTCCTCCCCCCTCCCTCCCTCTCCCCCCCCTCCCCCCCTCCTCCCCCTCCCTCCCTCCCCCTCCCTCCTCCCCCTCCCCTCCCCCCTCCCTCCCTCCCCCCCCCCTCTCCCTCCCTCTCCCCTCTCCCTCCCCCCCTCCCTCCTCCCCTCCCTCCCTCCTCCCTCTCCCCTCCCTCCCTCCCCTCCTCCCTCCTCCCCTCTCTTCTTTCTCCCTCCTTTCTCCCTCCCTCTCCCTTTTTCTCCTCCTCTCTCTTCTTTTCCTCCCTCTCTCTCTCTTTCTCTCTCTCTATCTTTGGGAGATAATAATGTTTTCATTATTTATTTATAAAAATCCTATTCCTTAACACATAGCTGGGAGGAGAGAAAAGATGGTTTCATGCCTTTTCCAAGATTATTTGCGTGTAGGTGAATTTAACTTGTACTCTTCTCCTCTTTCTCCGATTCCGAGCCTCTATCCCTTTATACGACACGCACACCTGCTTTCAACGGCGCCTGGTATTCCCAAACGGTCACCCATCTAGGTTCTAACCAGGCTCGACGTTGCTTAACTTCGTCGACCTGACGGTAAGCGGTGTTTTAACGTGATATGACTGTAAGCCCATTTTTGCTTTGGGTGAAAGGATTAAAATTTTTTTTTTTTTTGGTTTGTCAATAATGACAACGGATGCTTCCTGGAACCATTTTTTTGGCACGTTACTTCAGCTTACAACGGACGCTTATCCTGGAACCATATATACCAGGTCCTGAACCATCCTGGCACCTTCTTGGAACCATCCTTGGCACCTTCAGCTTAGGACGCTACCAGGTCCTGGAACCATCCTTGGCACCTTCAGCTTATATATATATAAACCTGACAATTATTCTGAATTATATTTATATATAAATCGTGCAATGTTTGCTCCAGTCTTTTGATAACCACTCGTGTACTAGTGGAAGAAGAGAATCAGACCCTGTCACCACTATGTCAAAAGAAAAGCAGCACAGTAGTGCTGATAATATACCGAACACTTTTTGTCATGAACATGTAGGATTAGTAAATCTTTGTATTTTTCGGATATATTTGTGTGTATTTATAATCTATATAAGATTTGTAGTGGTTTTTTTTTTTTTTGTTTTCGAGAGACTTTGCACATTTCAGCGCCAACTGTGGGAAACCACATTCTGAATAATTGTCACTTGTGGAATCCAAACAGATAAGCTTGAACGTTCCAAGGATAGTTGCAGGACCTGGTGGCAACTGTTGTCACTGACCACTCA
The DNA here is from genome assembly GCA_903632075.3 of Acanthosepion pharaonis. Taxonomy (NCBI): domain Eukaryota; kingdom Metazoa; phylum Mollusca; class Cephalopoda; order Sepiida; family Sepiidae; genus Acanthosepion; species Acanthosepion pharaonis. Next base: position 1,270,360 of record CAHIKZ030005619.1, on the reverse strand, counting down.
GCTACAAAAATAAAAATAAAATATATTTTTGCACAAATATTCTTAGAAAGGTGTGTGTGTATATATATATATATATATATATATATATATATATATATCCACCGAGGATCAAAGAGGATAAGTATTAGAGAAGACCGTGTATTTTAGCCTTGGTTGGAAACCAGTCTATAAGAACAATTCTGAATTCAAAACTTAACGACTGTTTGGAGCTTTCGTGATGCACTGTGCACCAGGTTTTTTTGTCTTGTTTTTGGTGGGGGGGTGTTATCAGTTCTTTCAAAAAGTGTGACAGATTCTGCACTGCCATTGGCACTATAATCAAATCATATGTGTAGGTAGATCTTCGTGCGTTGTAATCGACGGGAAAGTTCTTACATAGAAGAAAATGCATATTTTTAAATGTACAAATTTATATGCTTCTTTCATAAAATAAAATACTACCACATAGGTTTGTCATTCGTAGATATGTAAATCTGTGTGCGTAGAACAAAAACAAATATTCTATTTCTTGAGAAAATCTCAGCCGAAAGAAAAAAAATCTCGTGAATATTTGCACTTTTAAAAATGCAACAGGAAAACGCTTCAAGTGTTTGCTCACCAAGGTAAGGAAAATGTTTAAACGGAACAAATTCTGTGATGTTTATTTTTGTTGCTCAAAGAATTGCAGAAAATAAGGCATTTATTTTTTAAGTTGTTTGGTGAAATGGATGTTGAGAGGTGATAGAATCGATCCGGATGGGGAGTGGTAGAAGGAAGGAAATCGAAAAGGAAAGCGAAAGAGAGAGACTAGGTGCGATGGAAAAAAATAAAATTAGGGAGGAAAGAGCGAGGCATGAGGGAGAAAAAAAAAACGAAATATAGGGAGGAAAGAGAGGGGCGAAGCTCAGTAAAGGAAAGAAAGAAACGAAAGTGTGAAAAGGGAAGGAAGGACCCAAGAAAAAGAGGGGGGAAAGCACTGATTAAAAATGTCGAAATTTATGCAAAAAGTCAAGGAGGGCTATATTATATATATAATCCTGTTTGACATATATAATCCTCTTTGACTTGTGTGTGTATATATATATATATATATAATCCTCTTTGACTTGTGTGTGTGTGTGTGTGTGTATATATAAAAATCCTCTTTGACTTGTGTGTGTGTATATATATATATATATATATATATAAAAACTCTTTGACTTGTGTGTGTATATATATATATATATAAATCCTTTTGACTTATATATATATATATATATATATAAACCTCTTTGACTTATATATATATAAACCTCTTTTGACTTATATATATAAAACTCTTTTGACTTATATATATATAAACCTACTTATATATATATAAAACCCTTTGACTTATATATATATATAAACCTTTTTGACTTATATATATATATAAACCTTTTGACTTATATATATATATAAACCTCTTTGACTTATATATATATATAAACCTCTTTGACTTATATATATATATAAACCCTCTTTGACTTATATATATATATATATATATATATATAAAACCTTTTTTTTTTTTTTTTTTTTTTTTTAAGCATTTCACCCCAAGCAAGGGGGAGCCACTATAATAGGAAGATCAGATAGGATGATAGAAGAAAGGATGAGGTAGTAGATAGATTAAGGCAACTGGAGATGTCGATTGACATTACACTTGAATAGCTGGATTATAACTCTCAGGGAAACAGGAGAAGGGAAGAGAGTTCCACAGGCAGAGGTGCGAGACATGAAGCTATTAGAGTAGTAGAGACGGCTACATTTATGAGTTTCGACAGTGAATATAGAGTGGATGCCAGCCTCGTAGGGCGCTTGAACTCATGAGGTTTGGGAACCAGCGAATGCAGTTCCTCGGAGCAATTTCCATGAAAGTATTTGTAGAACAGACAGAGGGAGGCGACGGTGCGTCTGTGAGAAAGTGACTGTACGAGACGCCAGGGGTATAAAAAACCTTTGACTTATATATATATATAAAACCTCTTTGACTTATATATATATATATAAACCTCTTTGACTTATATATATATATATATATATATATATATATATATATATATATATATATATATATAAATATCTTTTGACTTATATATATATATATATATAAACCTCTTTGACTTATATATATATATATATAAAACCTCTTTGACTTATATATATATATATATATATATAAAATATATATATATATATAAACCTCTTTGACTTATATATATATATAAACCTCTTTGACTTATATATATATATATATATATATATATATATATAAACCTCTTTGACTTATATATATATATATAAACCTCTTTGACTTATATATATATATATAAACCTTTTTGACTTATATATATATATATAAAAACCTCTTTGACTTATATATATATATAAACCTAAACTTATATATATATATATAAACCTCTTTGACTTATATATATATATAAACCTTATATATATTTGAACTTATATATATATATATAAACCCTTTGACTTATATATATATATATACCTCCTTTGACTTATATATATATATATAAAACCTCTTTGACTTATATATATATATATATAAACCTTTTTGACTTATATATATATATATATAAACCTCTTTGACTTATATATATATATAAAAACCTCTTTTGACTTATATATATATATATAAACCTCTTTGACTTATATATATATATATAAACCTACTTATATATATATATATAAACCTTTGACTTATATATATATATATAAACCTCTTTGACTTATATATATATATATATAAACCTCTTTGACTTATATATATATATATATAAAACTTATATATATATATATAAACCTCTTTTGATTATATATATATATATAAACCTTCTTTGATTATATATATATATAAACCTCTTTGACTTATATATATATATATATATAAAATATATATTTGACTTATATATATATATATATATATAAAAAACCTCTTTGACTTATATATATATATATATATATATAAACCTCTTTTGACTTATATATATATATATATATATATAAAAACCTCTTTGACTTATATATATATATATATATATAAAACCTCTTTGACTTATATATATATATATATATATATAAACCTCTTTGACTTATATATATATATATATATAAACCTCTTTGACTTATATATATATATATATATATATATATATATATATACACACCCACACACAGAAACTACGAAATTTGTTTAGGTCTAGATACGCTTCGTGCAGATACGAACGTTAGAGGGAAATTTGTAGTTTAAAAGTAGTAAAATCGACTTTGTTAACTAGACGCCCCTCGTAGCTAAACTGGTATTGCACGTCAGGCTATATGACGGTTCCGTTTAGGATACAGGTTCGATTCCTGTTAGAGGACACATATTTTCTATGAAAATGTCTCGGGTAAATGTTGTTAATACTCTTTATTATAAACAGAACATTTATGCATTAATAAAAATAACGTACAAACAGAAAATATATTAATTATCGGACTTTGTCCATTTCGTAGTCTGTGACGTCATTTGTTTACGTTTCGGTCAAAAATGAATCTTCGAAGAAAATCATGGAATATTCTAGTTTAAAAACAGTAAAATCGACCTTTCTAACCAAACGCTCCTCTGTAGCTAAACTGGTATAACACATCAGTCTATATGATGGTTACGTGTAGGGTGCAGGTTCGATTCCTTTCGGAGCATACATATTTTCTATGAAAATTTCTCGGACGTATAGGGTGGTAAATGTTAATACTGTTTATTATAAAACAGAGCATTTACTTGAATATTTGTGTCTACATAAATAACGTATAACAATAAAATATATTCAAATATACATATGTGCCTGTATATTTAGGTAGCATATTTTCATTCAAACAGGTTTAGTGAAATATCATGTCGATTTATTTTGGTTGTGATCCTTTCAAGCTCACGAATTAATTTCTTGATCGCTTTAGAAAATTGATTAAAAATACCAAAACTTTCTTTCAAATAATCTTTGTTTTCCCAAGTACCTTTCAATCTCATCTGAAACCATCTTCAGGATGGTTAAATTATCTGTGAATGTGTATATGTATATGTATTTCTGTAAATCCCAAACATTTCAACTGTTCGTTTTACTTTGTTATGCGGCGTTGTAGATTTCAAAATATAAAATTCACGTGTTTCCCGTCCACACACACACATACCGTATAAGTGAGGTAACTTTTTTTCATTTTATTTTAGAAAAAACTTGGGGGTGGGGAAATAATTTTAAAGAAAATTTTTGTTATTTTTCTTAATCAAATTTCTAAGTCTACGAAGAAATTAATTCATGAGCTTGAAAGGATCACAACCAAAATAAATCGCCATTTTGGAAAGATTCAAACTTTCTGCTCTCTATAAAATATCGATATGTAGCTAACGGAATCTTGCTTATCACGCTTCCAGCACATGATTCTTAATAATGGCCGAGATGAACGAATGTACTTAAACAGAACAAACATGAACTTCGTACACTTTAACCACAATAATATTTATTGGGGAATATCGGAGATAGAGCATTTATCGATTGAGATCGATGTAGACAGTGTGAACATAATCATCAGTACAACATGGTGACTACCAGCTTCATGCCTCAATGCCGTTTAGAGTTTGAGAGAAAGGAAGCTTCCCCCCCCAAAAAAAATGATAGGTTGTTGAAACAAATCAAGAATTTGTCTGCAGAAATCTGATCTTCTCTCTCTCTCTCTCTCTCTGATATCACCCAAGTGACACCCACACTTGCTTGTATTCTCACCGACCTCTCCTGCCACACACATAATTTTAAATAGAATATCACCATCAATGATGGCCCCCACTCTGAACTTTACACGAAATCAGTTACTACCCACTGCTTACCCAACAAAAACTATAATTCAGGTTACTTATCCGTCTCTCTAAGAATCAAAGCATTTTTTTCTTGTGTTAGCATTCGAAAACCACTGTACCCTCGTTGCGCTTTAATGTGTACATGAAATAGGCGAGCACTTCAAAGAGTTAATATATTTTTTATAAAAAAAAACAATAACCTTTATCTCTTAACATCAATGAATATATTATTTTAAGACTTTGTCCATTTCATAATGCGTGACGTCATTTGTTTACATTTGATACGCCATGAGCAGATATGAATGGACGTGAGAGATTCATAGAAGATTAAAGTTCAAATACAGTAAATTCGTCCTGGCTAACCGATCGATCCTCTGTGGCGAAATCGGTAAAAGCACGTCAGGCTATATGACGGTCCCGTATAGGATACAGGTTCGAATCCTATCGGAGGACGAATATTTTCTATGAAAATTTCTCGGACATTCAGGCCGGTAAATGTTATTTAATGCTGTTTATTATAAACAGATCATTTACTTAAATATTTGTATCTATTAAAAGAATGTTAAACATAAAAATGTCTTAAAATATTATTTTAGATCAATCGAAATCTGAACGTTGGCAATCTGTTTTATTTCTACAGCGTATAACCTGTTGTCTAATGGAGAAGGTGTCACTTAGTCAGTTATATGCCATGCGTGATACACGCTTAGGCGATCATGTATCTTTCGATACATGACTGACGAGGCAGATTTTTTCCGCAGTAGAAGGCCATTTCTTTTTGCGGTAGACCAGTTGTCATCAAAGGCCATAGAACCCAGCCTGTCCTGCTATTTACCCATAGCTGGCGGGGAGAAGAGGATTCATACAATTCCCAAGTGAATGTAATTGATTCGACTAGAATTCGAACTCGGCTCTCTGATTCCTCAATTTGAGCCGCTATCCATCGCTAGTCATTAATACGACTTATAATATTCTCCTAAAAGCCATCACTTGAATTTTAAGAGAGAAGTTGAAATGTTTATATTAAAATTTGTATTGATAGTATTTTGGCCATTTTGTAATGTGACGAGAAATTATGATGATTATGTGGCCAATGTAAATCGTGACTTGTCAAATTGAGTGCAATTCGTGCACATATTGGTCAGCACACGACAAACAACCAAAATACTATTAACATGAGACAAATTTTAATAGATAACACCAAAATATTATACAGTAAACATTGCAAAAAAATAGATTCAATATTGTAGAAACCATATATATATATATATATATATATATATATATATATATCAAAGACCAACACTAATTGGAAAAGTCTCACATGTGTAAACGCATTCTCCCCTTTCACATTACCTGTTTTCCTGGCCCTCTTCTTTTTTCTTTTTAACCTCTCTCTCTCTCTCTCTCTTAGTATTTCTTAGTATTTCTTTTTCTCTTTCTTATCCTCCTCTTTCTCGTCCTTCTCACTCCTCTATTTTATCCATCTCTCTCTTGACTTTCCGCTCCGTCCCTTCTCATTCCTATATACGCTCCCCCTCTCTCGCCTCTCCCCCTTCCCTTAGCTTTGGTCAATATCTTTCTCTCTCTGCTTCCTACCCGCTTTATATCTCTCCCTCATTTGTGTCTCTTTTATTCCGATCATATACACACCACACACATTCTCTTTTCTCTTTGTATATGTAGTTTTCTTTCTCCCTAATCTCTCATTTCATTCTTTGTTTCTCTTTCCTTTTCCCCATGTCCCTCCTCTTATTTTTTGGTCAATAACACACGCTCTGTTTATATATATATATATATATATATATATATATATATATATATATATATATCGGCTCAGAATGTAAATCCTAATTGTACAAAAGCTCCTTGACGTTTCCTATTTCCTTCTCCAACCAAAACCATTTCTTCATATATTCAACAACATCTACGGCCCCACCACTTTTCTTGGATTAATTCTGCTATGTTTTCGTTCTCTTCTGCTTTTGCAGTGCCCCAAGCTCTTGTAAGGTGTTGCCCAAGGCACCAAACCACATCAGGAAGATTTTTGCTACTAATCAGTCAGCACATCATCTTCAAAAGACGTTTAGCTTTTGGGTCTTTTCAGGCACAATACTTTGATGTCTCGAGAAACTTTCTGGCTCCACCTTCGACAAGAGATAAGCTCCTCCTGTCGGTCACATGACCCCCCAGAACAGGAGACAAGCGGTCAGGAAATGGCTGCGGGCTCAAAATCAATTTTTTTTTCCTTTTTGAAAAAAAAAAATGAACTCAACATCATAAACATATTTCCATCTATTTCTTTTTCATTATCTTATTTACGATCTGAAAAGTGTGGGGAGGGGAGAAGAAGAGAAGACACGCAGTCATTTTAAAGACTGTTTTTTTTAGTTCATCAACAATTCAAGACAAGATTCCAGCTCATTTCCATCTCTTGACTGTGTGTGCTCCTTTGTCAGAATTCATGCACCGAAACTTGTAAAGAAGATTTTTACACTTAAATAAGTTACTTTGATGCGCTTACTAAATCGGGGGGGGTTGTGGCATTATGCAGTAAAAGAGATTATCTTAATAATAATGTTATTTGTTCCCCTTACTGAGCACACTCATCTGCTGATGCGGCTAACCAATCCCTGCTGTAAACGCCTACTCAGTCACACTTCATTTATCCAAAGAGCTCACCTATAGCTTATACTGCAACTATACTGAGCAGACCTTAGTTACGGTCTGTAGGAGAGAGCACAATCTGGAGTGATCTGCAGTTTGAAAAAGGCCAATAGGTTGAAACGCTCAGTCACGATGGCTTGGGATTTTGCGCTAGCAGACTCATCGACGGATTCCGAAGAGTTCCGCTTATCCAGTTTAACTCACAAGGCTTGGGTCAACTCGGGGTACGGTTTTCAGGCACTTTCCAACCGTGCCAGACACTAGTATCGTCTCTTTAAGCCGATACAATCAAGAAGTCACCTTGCTGATCATAGTGAGATTCAAACCAGAGTTTTATGGTTGACATGCTAACGGTAATGGTAATTGCAAAACAACCGTTACACTCTATGTAGTTATGTCTTTAAGAGAAGAGAACTCTTATGTGACCCCTGAGATCATAGCTACACCAGATATATTACTTCGGTCTGTCACTGGGTTGCCTAGTTGTCTCTGGGTTGCGTGACTCGGTCTCTGCGTTGCCTAGTTGTGTCTCTGGGTTTCGTCATTCTCTCTCCGGGTTGCCTAGTTGTGTCTCTGGGTTTCGTCATTCTCTCTCTGCGTTGCCTAGTTGTGTCTCTGGGTTTCGTCATTCTCTCTCCGGGTTGCCTAGTTGTGTCTCTGGGTTTCGTCATTCTCTCTCCGGGTTGCCTAGTTGTGTCTCTGGGTTTCGTCATTCTCTCTCCGGGTTGCCTAGTTGTGTCTCTGGGTTTCGTCATTCTCTCTCCGGTTGCCTAGTTGTGTCTCTGGTTTCGTCATTCTCTCTCCTCCGGGTTGCCTAGTTGTGTCTCTGGGTTTCGTCATTCTCTCTCCGCGTTGCCTAGTTGTGTCTCTGGGTTTCGTCATTCTCTCTCCGCGTTGCCTAGTTGTGTCTCTGGGTTTCGTCATTCTCTCTCCGCGTTGCCTAGTTGTGTCTCTGGGTTTCGTCATTCTCTCTCTGGGTTGCCTAGTTGTGTCTCTGGGTTTCGTCATTCTCTCTCTGGGTTGCCTAGTTGTGTCTACAAAAATGTGCTTCTGATTACGTCATCGAACTTTATTATATTTGTATAATTATTCTTTTTAGTAGTTATTTTTTTAATATTTTTGTTGTGTCTAATAAGATCTACGTTAAGCTTTTATTACACTATATTGCTATAAATTGTTCTATTTTATTATTAGTTATTATTAATCTCTTATTGTGCCTAATAAGATCTAAGGTAAAAATGACTTTTCTGTTAGTTACATAACTTTTATTACACTATATTTTTATAATTGTTAATCTCTTGTGCCAAATATACAAAACTTTCTGTTATATATCCATGTAGAGGGCACATATGTTTCAGTGCTATCCGGTTTCAAGTAATCGCTGGGGGGGGGTCTTTGAATTGGTTTCCCGCGGATAAGGAAGAAAATATTGTTGAGAATTTATGGCGAGGGAATACTAAAATCAAGAATAAAGTTTTTGTCTATAAAAAAAAAAATGTGGTCATGTGTTTAAAAATTTTAACATATTGGTTAGTCTAATGGTCAATTAAGGTATGAAAATGATAGAAATCAGCACTGCATCGTGACTGTCCACACAATAGTTATAGAGTCCAAAAAAATATATGTTTATATTTTCGAAGCATATTCAGTGTTAAGAAAAATATGAAAAAGAAAGCCTTCATGAAAAATAAATATAAACACACACGTAAGCAGGCGCTTGCGCAGTGACTGCCTCATCTCACTCAGATGAGAACTGCCTCTTCACCCTTCGCATCGGTATCCATGGCCGCTAAAATGATTCTTGAGGCCAGTAGTCGATTCCATAGAGTATCATGCATATATGATAGTTACACAGATAACTCTGTATCTTTTGATTCGGTTGGTAGAGTGATCCCTTCAAGACATAAGTGATCATCGCTCTCCACGGATTCCTTTTCCTTTATTATCAATAAATTGCCATTATATCCTTGAGGAAAATTAGTAGAGTAGTCCCTTCAAGTGATCATGGCACTCCACAGATTCCTTTTCTTTATTATATTTGAATTGCCATGACTTCTTGGGAAAGATAAGAGAGAGGTTTCTTCAGAAGATGGATGTTCATTGCTCTCCACAAATACTTAAATACGTAAATTGCCATGACTTTGGAAGGGATAGAAGAATGTTCCATTCAGAACCTAGGTGAACATTCGATTTCATACGTATCATTTATATATGGCAAATAAACTCTGTGTCCCTGATTGGGTTGATTAGATCTTCATGCCCTACAACTCGACTGTATACCACTATGTGCCTCCTAAGTAGATATGATAATCTACACAGGAATTGTCGGCAGGACTATTAGGCATGTTAGCAATAACGCGCGCGCGCGCACATTATATATATATATATATATATATATATATATATATATATATATATATTCGCGTTTAACAAAATTAATGTGAACGAATCTTCACAAGTTTTCCCAGTTTGGTTGCTATGTCCGGATTTTGGACCTCTAATTCGAATATCCTCATTTTGACGTAGGTGGGCTAACAATTACCTGTAATTTGGTTGACCGTGAGGTGTGATCGCCCGTGCTATATCAAGAACAAACAATGATGGAATTATGAAGGAAGTTTTTTTTTTCCAGACTAGACTGTATTTCAGAAAAGTATGCTCATTTCACACACACACATATATATATATATATATATATATATATATATATATATACTGGACTCTCTCGTCGTTTTCTTAGAACCGAACAGTCCGATTACATGCACATATGATTTGGTGAAAACGGCGAAGGCTTGCCTAATCAAACGTAAAAAGATAATTCAAATGAGTCAAGATGGTGTTATAAATCTGTGACGGAATTGGTTAAAGCGTCATTCTACACTATCTGAGCTCTCGCGAGATTTGAGACGTAAATTCAAGTTACGTTAGACGTTATTACTTTACTCTGATTTCACGCTGTTCGCTTTAACGGATCTAAACGAGAGTGTTGTGCTAAAGAAGAAAACAAACATCAAATAACATTAAGAAATTTTGTCAAAAATGAATGAAAAAAAAAAAAATGTCATCTGAGAATTCCAAGAAATCCTTCCGTCTGTTCTTTTATTTTCCAAATCTTGCTTCCTCTTTTGTGACACTCGCTCAAAAACACAGCCGCCAATTAAAGAAATGATTTCATGAATCATCAGCGAAAGTAACAAAACAATATTCAGTTCTGGTGAATAGTTAACGAATTCTGCATACTTTTGTTATTAATTATGGCATTTTTTTTTTTTTTTTTTTACATTTTATTATCTGTTTACTTCCGAGCCACAGCGATAGTCGTCGTGAAAATGGTTGTCTTTTATACTCGCCATAGTCGTTGTGCCCTTAAGTTGTTTTTCTCAACATTAACATGAATTATTTTCACTAGTATGCGAACGATTATTATTAGTTTTCAAGAGTTTATTTTCTAGGAATAATTTCTAACCCAAGGGCTAAGACGTTTAATTGCCTCCAGCTCCGAGTAGCAGCAACACAGCTCAGTGGTTAATACATCGGCTTTTAGACAATTTAGGTAGATTCGGTTCTGATATTTTAATTTGTTTTATTTATTAAAATTTCCCTTCATAACATAGAATATCATGGCTTCCAAGAGTTATCTTTTCTTTATCTGTGAATTGCTATGACTTTCTGAGAAGGATAGTACAGTAGTCTCTTGTGATCATGGCTCTCCACAGATTCTTTTTTCTTTATTATCTATAAATTGCCATGACTTCTTGCGAAAATATAGTAGAGTGGTCCCTTCGGGATATAGGTAATCATGACTCTCCACAGATTCCTTTTCTTTATCTATACAGTTTAACCCGGATATAAGAGCGTTGTCGGGACCGGAGACGAAGTCTCTTATATCCGGGTTTGGTCTATTTTATATACATTAACACAGGCTCTAATTTGGGACCAGAGAAAATCTCTCTTATATCCGGGTCACACTGTATAATAAATGCGAATGTCAGTGTGTCACTGTGTCACACTTTTTCAGCTTTACTTCTAGAGGTCGTAGCCCAACATATACCGTTTTGGAAAGAGGCCAACTCTGTAATCAAATTAAAAACATTCTGGATTTGATCCGGACCCGCAATCCTGAAATTTTGGATTCCCAAGTTTTCATTACTTCGATTGTTTTCGGCGAGCATTTTTTTACGTGATTTTTTGCGACGAGCATTTTTTTTTTTTTAGTACGATAACAATTTTTAAAACTTGAAAATAAATTTGGGAATAATTGCAAAATCCAGCGAAAGTCACACATAAAATAAAAATAATTTTTTGTACGAAAAGTAAGGACCAGTACATCAAATTGTCTTTAAATTAAGTGCCAGCAGAAGAATTATCGTTGAACTTTTTAAAGGTAAGCTTAAATATTAATACAATACTTAAATGCAGCAATCAGTTTTGAGTTCTTCTGTAGTTTATTTTTGCCTATTGCATCTACTCCTCACTATCTATTTTGATGAAGGCCCAATCAAGAGCCCTCCGCAGGAGTTAGGTTAAATGCCGCCCGATACATATATTTATAAATATATTTATAAATGTATAGATAACTAGCTTAAAAGCCGCCCTATCGGGCGGCATTTAAGCTAGTTATCTATAAATAGCCATGACTTCTTGCGGGATATAATAGTGGTCCCTTGAGGACATAGGTAGCCATGGTTCTCCACGGATTCCGTTTTCTTTATCTGTGAATTGCCATCACTTCATCGGAAAGATAGTATAGTGATCCCTTCAGGATATAGGCGATCATGGCTCTCCACAGATACTTTTTTCTTTATTATCTGTGAAGTACCATTGACTTCATCGGTGGGGGAGTTTCAGGAGGAGGAAATCTTTTAATTTTTATTTACAGAATATGGTTTATTGGATTACAATACCCTGACATTCAATTATTTTTTTTTTGTTTATTGAAGCATACTTCGGTTTATTTATTTACTAATTACAGCAATGGAATGTACTATTATCATACTGTTAATGGCGGTATTTTGCGATTGTCGATGAAGTATAAGTAAATGGCCATTAGTACACCAGGCTGTTTAGTAACTGGTTAGATATAGGAAAAGAAGACTAAGAAGAAGAATCGGTATTCGCAAGAGATCACGTGATGAAACGTAAAATAATGGTTTCCATTTTAGATGACGTATTTAGGAATAACATGATATAGAACCTTTTTTTTTTTTCTCGTTTGTTTCGAATATCTAAGGATACAGTAAGTAATAACATTTCCTATAACATAATATTTATATAATCAATAAGCAGTCGTCTTATATTGCAGGTATAGTACAATTTGCTATATTTTTTGACTTCGTCTTATCTAAAAGTCGCCTTATATGCGGAAATATAAGGTAGTTATGAATTAAATCAAATTACTGGCGTCCTGGGTAAGACGATAAACTACGTCCAACAGCAAGGCATTTGATCAGGAGTTTTTAAAAAGCGTGGAACCGCCTCTTAACTGTTGGTGTTCCCAGGTCCACGCTGACCCGGGGTTGGTAGCACTTGTTAGGGTCCCAGCTATGGGCAAATAGTTAACCCCCAAATTGGGTTTAAAACACTATGAAAATATAAAAATGTTTTAATACCAGCAATACATTTTTGAAGAAAAAGTATAACCAGCAATTCATTTAAAAAATATCAGTAAAAAAAATCTTGTCGGCATTAAATAACCCATTGAGGTTGATATACCGTAAAACAAAACAAACCAAATTACTGTAAATATTTTCAAGTTCTATCAATATTTTCTATTGCTATTACATTTGTAAAACTCATCGATAAAAATAATCCATATATACGTACTAATATTAAATATTATATTATAATAAATTATTATATAATATCATTATTATATTAAAATATAATATAATAATAATAATATATATTAATATAAAATATTAATATAATATATATAAATATTAAAATATATAATAATATATATTATTATTAAAATATTAATATAATAATATATATTATTATATTAAAATATTAATATAATAATATATATTATTATATATCATTATTATATTAATATAATAATATTATTATATATATTAATATATTATAACATATTATATAATATTATATTAGTATATTATTATATAATAGTAATATTGAATATATAATATTGTACTAATAATGAAGATTTTTCAGTAACAGATGCATATTATTTGGAATGCTTTTTGAGTCAGACAATCTTGGAATGTGTAGGAATGGCATTCTGGTGAAATTGGGTGCATTGAACAAAAAAAAATGGTTGAAACCAACTCTTCTAACATTTATCTAACTTGGTTCAGTAAAGATATAAATTCATTTCTTTATGGCCCATTATGAGTAATTCCTTAAATTTCATATTCCTTAAATTCCATTCAAAAACACACTCAAAGTTTGAGAGGCATGAACCTTAGAAAGAATTAATTTTTGAGTGCGGTGTAGTTCATCAGCACTGCCTCCATGTGAGGGGCAGGTGTCTTAATTAAAAGGACGTATAGTAAGAAAAGGCTTCAGTGCTGGTGGCGCATGTAATTTATATATATTATGTCTTTAAATTCCTTGAGGGACATAGGGCTGCAAGATATCATTGCGGTTTCTATATAACAAGCCAGGTTTTGAATTAGTTTTCCTTAGACCAGTTGCCACCTGCTATTTACCCATAGCTGAGGCAGGGAGAAGAGGATTTATAGATTTTCCCAAGGGTATTAGCACGTAAGTGAATGTAATGGATTCGACCGGTATTCGAACTCGGCTCTCCGATTCCTCAATCCGGGCCGCTATTCATTACTCCTATGCATGCATTTTAAGGAATGATTATTTCTTAAGTGTTTCTTGGTGGTAAATATCTCTTAATTAACTATCAAAGTAGCGTAACTCAACCTGTTTTGACAATAAAAGCACAAGACCAAACACAATGAATAGCGTCTTATTAAGGATTACTCGTGTAGAAAATACAATTAATACAATTTTTTTAAATTTACATCTTGTATTAGGTTTCTTTGTGTATTTTTTTTTAATGACTTTCAAAGTCAACATTGTTACTTGTGACAATAGAGTTAATTGTATAGATAAAAATCCTCGATTTCTAATACAGAAAATTCAAACAATGCAATTAAAATAGTTGCTCGAGGTTAGTAGTTATGATGCTGACTACGAGATAACTCGTCCTTGGCCTTTTCTGATGCATTTTCATCTTCTGGTGCCAACAACGAGTTTATTCCTGCTGATACTTTTAGTGTGAAAACGATGTTCAAACTTAAGTTGACGCTAAAAATCAACTCTTAATGATTTTTTTTTTTTTTTTTGGCAAACTTGGACCTTTGTGCCTGCAAAAAAAAAAACGGAGTGCCAAAAGGAAGGCTTTTCCTTTGACACCAATATTATTTTAACTACCTTCACTCCTCGGGAATGTTTGTTTTAAAAAGCGATTATTAGAATTGTCATAAAACTTAAATATATGATAAAAGTGAATTTATACTTTTTGTCCTTAAGAAATTAGAAAAAATTTATAAAACATTATTAGATTGTTTATTTACAAGAAAAAATTTATATTTACAACATTCTAAAAACTAAGACAATTTAAACTAATGCAATGTAATATTTATCATTTACCAATTTATGAAGAAATAAATATGAGCATTTTTATTCATAAATATAGAAACATTTAGTAAATCTATATCTATAATTCCCAAAATGTATGTATGTGTGTAATCGGATGTTGTTTATGCGTTTCCACAGGTTCCATCCGAATTTGATTTTTGGTGGATAATTCTTCAGTGCGGATTTTGAGTCCAAATTGGCTGAAAAAAAATTACAACCTTGAAAAGTCGAAAAAAACTGATTTTTTACACTTTGCTCAAAAATTAAAGGCAAAATTTAATGTCTGTAAAAAAAAAAACATCGTATAATTAATTTAGAGAGTTGAAATCTAACGCAAAAAAAAAATTATAAATAAAAATTATCGTATATTATTATTATGACGGTCCATGGAAGAGGTTCCTTCTTTGCAAGATTAAAAACGCAAAAACGACCCTTTTCAGCCCCACCCCATTCAAATTGTTAACCCCCATTTGGGGATGTGCCTCAGTTGCACCCAATTGTTGTTACTAATATTGATTTTCAGGTTGGGTGTCTTTAAATTTAAACTGCTCCAATTGAACGGCAAAATTTCCCAGTAATGAAATACCTGGTCAAAGACAAGTTATACTGCTAGTTATTAAAATATATGAACCAAGCATAAGGAAATCTTTATTTACCATTTTATAAAGTTCGAATCGATTGGCAATTAGCAAATGTTTTGCCAACCATTCCAATAAATAATAGAATAAACAAATAGTGTAAATAATGTAATAAACAGTATTTATTATTTTTATTGCCAATTCTCAAGAACAAAGAAAATATATAAATTCACTTTCATGTGTTGAGGTTTTATTAAAATTCTAATCGTGGCTTTTTAAAAACAATAAATATTGCCGGGGGGAGTGAAGTCAGTTAAAATAAAAGCGGTGCCGGGGTGGGGGACCGTCCTTTTGAAACTGTTTATTTTTTTTTGGGGGGGCTGCATGTCTAAATTTGCCGATTTTTTTTATTGCCTATATTGGCTATTATAAAGTTGGCCTTTGAAGTCAGATTTCGTAACTGACCTCTGACAGTCAACGTGTTAGATCATCAAATTCTACTTTTAATCATTAATGTTGCTATAGTGATTTCCCTCATCCATAATTCATGACCGTGTGGATGTCCTTCTTGTACAAAGAATGGATGCCTAGATAAGTGTAAAATATATTCTCTCTACCCTCTTGACATTCTTATGAAGTTTAACATTTTGAATATCTTGAAGAATATAGATATTAATAATTCAAAAAGTTGATAAAATACTTATCTTCACTATATCTGTTCCCACAATAAACATTATACTATGAGAATGTTGACATCTGCTTATTTTCTATGATTTTATGCTTTTAGTTTTTCCTGGTACCACATGAGAGTTGTATTTGCTTAATAAATCTTATTTTCCTGGGTATGACAATAAACTACATCCGACAACAAGACCTCTGATTGTGAGATTGGAGGTTTTGAGGACCATGGAATCCTCTCTTAACTGCTGTTGTTCCCAAATTCACCCTGACCTAGGGTGGTAGCACCTGTTAGGGTCCTAATTATGGGCAAATAGTTGGCATCTGAAGTCAGATTTCATAACTGACCTCTGGTAGTGTTTAAACCATCAAGTTAGACTTTTAATCATTAATGTTGCTAATCTGACCCCCTCCCCACCATTCATAAACCTGTGAATGTCCTTGTACCAAGAATGGATGCTTGGGTAAGTGTAAAATATATTCTCTCTACCCTCTTGAAATTCTTATGAAGTTTAACATTTTGCATATCTTGCAGAATATAGATAAGTATTTTATCAACTTTTTGAATTATTAATATTATCTTCACTATATCTGTTCTCGCAATTTTCCTATCTAATACATTGACTGCCAACCACGAGATAACTCGTCCCTGGCATTTTCTGATACATTTTCATCTGCGGGCGCCAACAACGAGTTTATTCACACTGATTGTTTTAGTGTGAAAACAATGTTAAGACAAATCTGCTCATAAATCTTTTCTCATTGCCTAAGTTGGTTTTCAAAATGAGATTTCGTATTTCATTTCTCCAAGTCAACGTGTTAAATTCGGCTGTAGTTCTTTTTAAATAATTTATACAAACTAATAACATGAAAGATAATTTACTAAAAAAAAATTCTTTTTAACACTTTCGCTGCAAGATAGCATTGTTGCCTAGCTATGCTGGCCTGTTTTTGGAAAATTAAGAAAATGCCGTTTACTGGAAATAAATGAGGATAAAGCATTGTTGCCTGGGTGGACTGGTCCGTTTTTGGAGAAATGGGGAAAATGCCATTTACTGGAAATAAATGACGATAATTGTGCTGACGGTAATTTCTCGTGAGCGCCGCCATTTTGTTTTTTGATCGGATACACTTCAGCTAAACAATACTCCAAACCTACAATAAAAATAAGGTAAGATATCTGTAAGTTACAGACTGAGATAAACGGCCCCCAACACTCACTAAATAATAAAAATACGTCACAAAAACAGGTCGTATTGTATGCTATTAGATATCTAGCCTGGTTTGGAAATAAAACAAGGCGCCAGTTAGTTCCAAACACAAACGCTAGGAGCCGATGTTTGACAGTGTCCGGAAAATGTATACATACGTCAACAGCAGTCAAGGTAAGTTTCGTAATGACGTCTAAGTACGTCTACAGCAGTGAAAGTATTAATATTCCCATCGCTCAAGCTAGTACAATGATAAATGCATTGGGTGGAGTTTAATTTTCTGTTTAACACCTTCACTGCAGGATAGCACTGTTGTCGGGCTGTGCTGGCCCGCTTTCGGGAAAAATAGAAAAATGCTCTTTACTGGACATAAGATTATAAATATGCGGTAATATCTCGTGAGTGCCGCCATTTTTGTTTTGATCAAATACTTTGTCGTACAGACCAAGCTAAATGATCCCCCGCAAATTATTATGAGTTGATTTATACGCTGATTTGGAAATAGCACTAAGCTTTTGTGTTAGGGAACGACATTTCGCGGTATATATATATATATATATATATATATATATCAACATAAGGCAATGCAATTTTCGTAAAGACTCGTAAGTACAGCAACAGAAGTGTTAATATCAAAAATTTAAACCACTTATTTGACCAATCAGATATTTTATTGGTTAATTGGTGAAAAATGGCAGTGCAAGTAACGTAATGCCTTCCGGGTAAGGGATTTTAGTTCACTTCACATAAATATTTATGTATTTTAATTTCCTATAATTCAACATTTTCTTTTTATCTATTTGTATTGGCTCCACCCACTTTAGCCCAACCCAGACATCAAACTAACCAATCAGAAATTAGTATGTGAGATAAATAACATATTTTGTCTTTGTGTGTCTTGCTGGAATTTATTTATTATTTATTCATTCTAAGGGGCCCCAAATCAAATAAGAGTAGAAAATAGTTTAAAAACTGAACTTTCACTTTGATGCTATTTACTTACGTGAATGTTTTTTTTATTTATTTATTTATTTTATCCTTCAATGTGTAGCGTTATTATAATTCGCTTTTCTCTTGTCTCTCCCTCCCAATTCTCTCTCTCTCATTCTTGCCTCATAATTTTTTTTCTCTCTCGCCTCATAATTTTCTCTCTCTCATATTCTTGCCTTATAATTTTCTCTCTCTCTAATTTTCTCTCTCTCTTGCCTCAATTTTCTCTCTCTCGCCTCATAATTTTCTCTCTCTCTCTTTCTTGCCTCATAATTTTCTCCCTCTCTCTTGCCCCCCATTTTTCTGCTTCTCTTTCCTTATTGCCCTCTTTCACTAATAATCTTTTTCTCTTTCTCCCTCTCCAAATCTAATTTCCTCGCTCTCTCACTCTCCCTCTTTCTTTCTCCCCCCCCATTTCCCTCTTTCTTTCGTCTCTTTCTCCTCTGTTCAATTTTTTCCAGCATTTTCTTTTTCATTATCTCCCATAATCTTACTTTTTGTCTTCATATTTCTTTCCAATAATTTTCGTTTCCTGTTTACTCTCTTTTTTTCCTCACAAGTTGTTTCACTTCCTTTCCTTTTCCTCTCGCAATCTCATTTTTTTTCTTTGTCTCTCACTTTTCTTCTTTCTCTCTAATCATCTCGTTCTTTTTTTTCTTTCCTTTTCATTTCTCTCTTTCTCTCTTTTCCATTTCATCATCTCATTTACTTTAGTCTCTCTATCTTTATATTTCTCTTATTCACTTCCCCAAGACAAATATTGTTTTTTTTTTCCAGCCTCGGTTTATTTACTTATTTATTTTGGGTGGAGGAGGAAGATGCGTCACTGATTTCTGCCTAAAGTCACTGCGGTTTCAAAAGCCGACATTTTTCAAATATTTTTCAGGCCTTTTGATCCACGTTTTATTTATTTCTTTTTCGATAAAGCCGTAAAGAAATCTTGTCTGATATTTTCTTTAACTTTCTTCTTTCTTTTATCTAAATGCCAAGTTTTCAATTCTTCTACTGTATACAACATCTCGACCCTTTCCAATGAATGACACAGCTTTTCTCTCTCGCCCTTCATTCAAGGCTCAAGCCTTTCTTTACCGCAACAGAGATTTTTATGAAAGCAAAAATATCGAACAAAACCTAACTAAATTGTGTTTACTATAAATATTTACAAAACGCAACTTAGTCTGACACAGGGCCACATTGGGCGGGGAAGGTTACAAATTGAGAAGTCATACCTACACTTGGGATATTAAGATGATTTTTTTTTTTTTTTTTACCTGGACTCTACCGCCAACCTCTGGCCTTGCAAAAGAAAAAAAAAAGCATAAAGCCGTGAAAGTTAAAAATTATTATTTTAATAGTGACCAACTTGGACGTAGCACTATTTACATTATTCGGACAATATCTTGAGGGTAGAATCTCTGACTGATGCCAAATCGGTCGGGTTTCGATCCCGGCTTGAAGTAATCGGATGTCTAGCCACACTGATAAGCTGTGATACAGCGAAATAGTCTGTCTGCGGGTGACATATATACATTTTCTTTTTGTGTGTGTGTGGATGCAGGCTCTTAAATTATAAAGATATACCACAACCACACTGTCATGGAGACACACTTATAACTTTTTCCACAAGTGTGTCATCAGACAACACATTAATAAGCATAGTGATATTAGACAGCTACTAACAAACTATACCAAAATACACTATTTACATTATTCGGACTATTGTCCTCATCTTTGTCGCCATATTTATTACGACGTTTCGGCCGTTGTACGCACCGGCCTTCTTCAGGTGGTTGGAATGTCGAACTAAACCCTTTATTTCGCTCACTGGAATAAATGTTCTAGTTCTACGTGCCATGTCTAAGGACACATGGCACAGTGGATAAAAGCGTTAATTAGATCCACTGACTGGACCCGAAGAGTGTGAGTTCAATACCTGATTAAGGCGGTGGAGAACTTGGAGAGGGAATTAAGCAGGAGATAACTGACAATTATTAGACATGACACGTGGAACTAGAACAGTCTACCCCAGTGAGCGAAATAAAGGGTTCAGTTCGACAGTCTAACCATCTGAAGAAGGTCGGAGCGTACAACAGCCGAAACGCTGTAATAAATATGGCGACAAAGATGAAGACAATAGTCCGAATAATGTAAATAGTGTACATAATACCACATCTCGGAAATATAGACAGATACTGATTGGACGTAGCAAGTAAATTGTGAATGAGTTATTGGATATCAAGTAGGGCATCAAATAAATAAGTACGTAAATGATCATAGCCATTTATGGCCATGTTTTAATTTTGCTTGTCACTGAGTGCCCTATTGGTATCGCTTTTTTTCTCTGGATTAAAGCTACCTAAGTAAATATCATGGAAGAACTACTGTCCTCTGAAAGCTATGCATGTTGAGCAACTCCAGCTGCTCTTTGGCAGCAACTACTCTCATTTTCTATTCTGATTGTAGGAACCTATATTTGTGAGACCTTTTGGGCTTTATCCTCATTCACAAAAGCAACAGACCTGCCACTGCGGGACCTATTTCTCTCATGGATTACCATTAACTCTGCTGACCCATCTCCTTACCTTCTGTAAATGTTTGCATCACTTTCTCCTTTCTCAAAGTCTGCGTCAAGTCATTGCTTTCTGCGTGTGTCCAAAGCGACAGCCATTTTGGAAGATGATGATGACTAGAAAAAGAGGAAGTAACTCCAATATTTACCATGAACTTCAAGACGCTTTATGGTTTATATCTAAAAAGCAAAAAAAAAGAAGCAATTACAGATCAGTACTAAAAATAAGAACTAGGTGAGATACCTATAGACATGGGCAATGGAAGAACAATGTACTTCGTAGAATAAATGAAGGGTTCAGTTTAGAATTCGCTGTAGGTTGCACAGATCATTATACACATGGGGAAGTCTGGAGTGCACAACGGTCAACAACAAAGATGAGGACAATAGTTCGAATGTAAATAATGTAAAATCCTCATTCCGGAAATTCAGACAGAAAAACAGGAAGTCTGACGAATACTTTTAAAACTAAATTAGAAACGGGCATTACTTCCAGTAATAACCACTTTGGTTAAAGTGTACAGTATCAGATATAGAACGTATGTAAATACAGATCAGTGCCTTTAAGCCGCGCATGCGTGATGGGCCCCCATATTTTTTTTTATCATTAACCTATCATTAACTGTAAACATGTCTCATAGATGTTACTACATTGTATTGTTATTTTTATTAATACATTATAATACAATGTATTGTATTGTTTTTATTCAAAATCTTAATAAAACTATAAAAAAAAATTAATTTTATTTTTTCTTGCTAAAATTTTAAAATCTCGTGTGTACGAGATTTCTGCCATCTTTTGCTGTCATCGATGATGGATCTATTTTCATGGCGCTTTATTCATGGCGCTTTATAATTGGAATCATTTTAGGCTGTCGTCTTTCAAATTTATTTACATTGGTGCAAATTTAATGTGCAAATTAAAGGATAGTTTTAATAAATGTTTTTCAAACCTACCAATATTCAACTCTTAGTATTGAATACGCATTTTGCATGCTTAGCCACTGTGTTACCCATTTTCGCGGATAACACCATGTATTTGATAAGCTTTCGTTTGGTAGTCTAAGCTGGGGATCCTGACATCGCGGTTCAATTCTGATGTAAACCGCGGATAGAAGTTTTGGACCCAAACTACCGCGGTTTATCGGCGTCGACCTGTATAAAAGTGGACATTGTATTCAACGCCCAGAGGTGACAGTCTGTTTCATGCTAAACGCAATCGTCAGGACGAGATATACATAAAATAAATACAAACAAGAAAGTTAAAGGAACCGTGTTAGTATTACTAAATGTCATGCTATAAAGGCCATCTTATCACTGTACCTATGACGGTCTTTTGAAGATTGTCGGAACATCTTTCAGAACCAGATCCTGGCGGGCGACGTTCTTCGAACGCGTGCGTGGTCTGCCGTCAGGTCGTCGCAGGATCTGACCGAGCCGACCTTCCAGGTCGTTGAGCGATGGTACAGAAGATGCTTGGCTGGCATTATCTCATCACTTGTACCACCTGAAGATTGCGAAACAGTTGCATTTTGATGTCTACATGAAACTTAAGTCGTAGAAAACAAACCAACCAAACAATCGCTTCGACTTATCAACACTTTGTAGGTTATTTAAATTTGTTTGAGATAATAATGGTAGAAATCGTGAACGGAAATCAACACTTCGTGGTAACTGTCAGTAACGCCTCAAGCCATCTTTAGTTCACACTCTACACGCACTTGTCTTCGAAATTGAGAAGTATTCGCTCATAAATGTGGCAGCCATATATATAAACTCAATTGTACCCCATTTATATGGCCATTTCGCTCCTCGAGAGATTTATCTCTTAGAGAAATTCCCTGGAGCTTGTCAATACTAA
Organism: Acanthosepion pharaonis; assembly: GCA_903632075.3. NCBI lineage: Eukaryota > Metazoa > Mollusca > Cephalopoda > Sepiida > Sepiidae > Acanthosepion > Acanthosepion pharaonis. The sequence goes on along the minus strand of CAHIKZ030005619.1, from coordinate 1,247,343 downwards.
AACATTTGATAATAAATATATTTTAAGACATTTTTATAGATACAAATATTTAAGTAAATTCTCAGTTTATAATAAACAGTATTAAACAACATTTACCGGCCTGAATGTCTGAGAAGTCTTTCATAGAAAATATTCGTTCTCCGACAGGATTCGAACCTGTATCCTATACGGAACCGTCGTTTAGCTTGACGTGCCTTAACCGATTTGGCTACAGAGGAGCGTTCGGTTAGCAAGATCGAATTTACTGTATTTGAACTTCAATCTTCTATGAATCTCTCACGTCCATTCATATCTGCTCATGGCGTATCAAATGTAAACAAATGACATCACACTTTCTATAAAAAGAATGTACAAAGATAAAAATGTCTTAAAATAATTGTTGGACTTTTTCCATTTCATTATATATATATATATATATATAGAGAGAGAGAGAGAGATCGGAATTCGACAGAATTGATAGGATAAGGAACAAATAGTAAACGTTTTATACAGGAGAAAGAGAGAAAAATTTCTTGAACAACGCAAAAATTAAAATTACTCGTTTCTTGGGGTCGTTCTTTATTGGAAGCCCAACACATGCGTTGAAAATTGTTTTTAATTGACGTTATAATTCTGAAACTATGACCATTATATCGTCGTCGATGTGACATGATATTTCTTTCTTTCATTATAAAAGTAGATTTTTTAAAAAAGAGTTTCTTTGGGTCGAGTGAAGGTTAATTTGATGTTAGCAGTAAGGAATGGGTACTGGTGGTTGCAAAACTCAGTGGAAGGAGGAGGAGGAGGCGATGAGGCTCTGATTCTGTGTGTGTGTGTGTGTGTGTGTGTCTGTCTGTCTGTCTGTCTCAATCATCCATCTGGTTTCCTTATTCTGTCTGTTACTCTTTTCCTGTCAAACAATCCGATAAGGAACAGATGGTTGTGGGTCAGAGGTTAGCAAACAACGTGACTTCTCCGAAATATTCCTCTTAGAAACCCTTCATTGGTCCGCGTTAAAAAAAAAAAAAAAAAACAACCCTTCTCACGTTGGAAGGAAGTGCTCGCTTCTATTGGCCTACAAAAACAAGGTTAAACGGAATTGTTTCTTTCTTTCAAGATATCCCACTACTTTTTTATTGATTCATTTAATCTAATTTTTTTTATATGATGGACAAGGAATATTTATTCGGTTTTTCTTGTGTTCTTACAATTTTTCGATTTTGAGGACTAAGTACTTGAAGAAATTGTTCCTATTGTTTATTAATCCGAGCGCTTTCAGTTTAGAATTTAACCATTCCATATTCAAAGAGACATACCTAAAAGCAACATACCCAGGGTGGGAATATACAAATACTTGGGTTGGTGTCCAAATGCGTGATAAGCCGGGATTATTTGACCTCCCCCCACACACACACACTTAGCCTTCATTAAGATATCCAAATAGGAGAAAGTACACTCTGACGTATCTTGACAGCATCCAATCATGTTAACTGGTTCTATTGTAATATGTGTTTTGCGTCCTGAACGGTTAACCATCAGCGAAAAAAAATGTCTTAAACAATGAAATCCTGTACGAGAGACTTTAACATTCCGGAGATGATTTTGTTTGCTAAGGAGAAATCTTATCCCGCCACTCCAAGTGACTAAGATGAGTGAATGATAGCACGTTTGGATTTTACAGTTGTGTTGTCATATCCTGCTATGGCAACAGAAAATGAACATGAGAGGAATTAAGTAGTGCAGTAAAGGAGCTTTAAAAAAAACAGTCCAGTGAAAAAATCTTACATTTTGCCGACGTAAGATTTTTTCCAATTGTCATTTGATGCCAATCTGTCTTGTCCACAGAACTGATTGGGAATTTAACTATATTGTCGACATGGAAAATAATAATAATAATAATCCCTTACTATAAAGGTAATTTACATTAACCAGAGAAAAAAAGGCTTTTTAAATTTGGATTTTTAATGTAACTATAACAACAAAAACATTTCAATTTCATTTTTGCCTTGAAAAAGTCGGAAGACGAAACGCGTTGGCAAAATGTAAGATTTTTTTCCAATTGTCATTTGATGCCAATCTGTCTTGTCCACAGAATTCATCTGGGAATTTATATATAAAATTAGCTGGCCACTCGTATTGGCGGATACCCGTCAACTAGGGCGGCTAGCCAATCCCTATTGCAGGCTCTCGCTCAGGCACATTCGTGTTCAACAATCACAGAGCCCACCTGTAGTTTATACTGCAACTATGCTGAGCAGACCTTAGTTACAGTTTCTGGAAGAGAGCGTGTTATCTAGCGTGATCAACAATCTGAACAACACCAGCACATTCAAGCCCTCGGTCACGATGACTTGTGATTTCGTGCTAGCACAGCTATCGACGGCCTCCAATGGTTCCGTCTACCCAATTTCACTCACAAGGCTTGGGTCAACCCGTGGTTTGGTTTTCAAGTACTTTCCAAAAGGTGCCACACGCTGGGATCGTCCCCACCACCCTTCACCGATAACATCAGGAAGTCTCCTTCCTGACAAATGGACCATGGTGAGATTCGAACCCGGGTCACATTATATAATAATGAATACAGAATCCTTAAAAATCCAACCAGTCAGGTTATAATTTATTTCGTGAATATCAAATTAAAAAAAAAATTATAACTTGACCGAATTGATTTTTAAGGATTCTGTATTCATTATTATATTGTTCTGTTCTTACATTGAGCTTTCTTTGGATATTAATATTCTCCTTGTAATTACCCCTATAATCATCAAGTGATATATATATATAAAACCGTCAGTGAGTATTCGGCACCTGATGATTGTCTAACCACATGAAACTCCGAGTCGAGCTATCGACGTGGGATATCATGTGTATTCACTAATATATATTTAATAACTGTTATATAATATTGACATTTTGTAAAATATATGTAGGTATACGTTTTTTTTACCATATATTTGTTATACATTATATAGAGACACAAATATTTAAGTAAATGCTTTGCTTATAATAAACAGTATTAACTACATTTACCGGCGTGAAATTTTCATAGAAAATATGTCCTCCGACAGGAATCAAACCTGTATCCTATACATAGCCTGACTTGCTATGCCAGAGAAGCGGCTGGTTAGGAAAGTCGATTTTACTGCTTTTAAACTACAATTTACCATGATTTCCCTGGAACGATCATATCTGCTGGAAGCGTCTAAACCTAAACAAATGACGTCACACACTACGAAATGGACAAAATCCGAGAAGTATTTTAATATATTTTATTGTTACATGTTATTTATATATACACAAATATTTAAGTAAACAGTATTAAAAACGTTTACCGGTCTGAATACAGAGGATTTTCTTAAATATTTGTGTCTATATAAATAACGTATAACAATAAAATATATGAAAATAATTGTCGGACTTTGTGCGTGACGTTATATATATATATATATATATATATATATATATAAAATTTCACCTTAAGTAATGGGAGGCAAAAAGGATTCTCTAAGTGGAAGAAAGAAAGGCAAGAGAAAAGCCAAAGAAACTGAATGGAAGAAATAGAAGAAGGAAGGAAGGGATGCTTTATTTATGCGGAGTGTGTGTGTGTGGGGGGGTGTAATCAGTCCGGACATGCGCAGTAAGGTCCCTGCTGGTTGGTTAAGATGCATCAAAGCCGCAGAAACAAATTTTCACAGCATTCATAATGGCTGGATAATTTTTTTTGAAAGACGACGTATGAAAAGTTTTTAGCCCGACTCCTTTCTTTATCAGAGTTGTTTTGTGGGCTTCTTAGTGAGTCCAAGAACTTCTCAGCATGACGTCATACACTGGATACTGATGGCCACAAATGAAAATCTCACTACTTTAAGAAATAATAATATTGAAAAAATTTGACCTTCTTTATCAGGCAGCTCGAATCTAGTCACGTGAGTATTGATAAATGACACGATCGATAGGTGATCGATATCACTAGCAGACTTTTGTATTTATTGATACGAGTACCGATATATTTCAAGTGTTGAATCGATGATTAAATTCGAGTGATTGATCTTTATTTTTTTTTTTTTTTTTTTAACTGAAGATTTCTTTAAGATAGCAATTCTTTCCATTACTAAAGTTATTTACTCTTTTAATCAGTCTGGTACAAGACTATGGAGTGCCCATTGAGAATCGAATTTTCTACAATGGCAATGACCAATACTGTTCCTCTATACAGCACTCAAAAATGATAATTATTTCACCTATACTTATAACTTTTCGACAGTTCTAACCTCAACCCTTCTTCAGATGTCTGTCTTTGGACTTGGTAACCTTCTCTGATGTTTTAAACAAACACTTTATTCAATCAACAGGTATAGAGTAATCTCTTTCCGTTTTCTACACTAAGGAAAAAGCTATACATGTCCTTCTGTGTGTAAAACATTGCATGGTTTGTTTGCACGTATGTATTTGTTTTATGGCATATCAACCTCAATGCGTTATTTAATACTGACAAGATTTTTATTGCTGGTAATATTTTTTCCAAAAAATGAATTAATATCTTTTTCTTCAAAAATTCATTGCTAGTAATAATTTTTTAGAAAAAATGTATTACTAGTATTAAAAGCTATTTTTACACTTTCATAGTGTCTTGTACCCAGTTTGGGTTTAACTATTTGTCCATAGCTGGGACCCTAACAGATGCTATCACCCCGGATCAGAGTGGACCTGGAAACACTAGTAGTTTATAGTCACACCTAGGACGCTATACACACACACATTTATTTATATATATATATATATATATATCTTTCCTGAGAGTTTTGAGTCCAATCTCTGAGTCTGGTAAGTTCGGTGGAAGAAATTAATAAGTGACACAAAGGTGAATAGAAGTGGTTATTTCCCCTAACTGATATGAATTACCTCCCCTGAGCATGGAACGCAGAATGAGAACAATTTACCACTCCAATCTTAACATCTTCAAGTATAGGGTCAACCATTATCTATACTACATATCCTCACAATCTGCACTTCTTACCCTCTCATCTTGCTTTCACGCAACAGCGTTAACGCGGCCTTGTGAGTGAGGAATTGTCTCCCCTGCAGCAGTCCCCCCCCACCTTTTCCAGATTTAAAACATTACCAGCCCCTTGTTGTTCTCGTGCTAGTTTCACTGCAGATGATCAAACGAGTGACGTCATTTAGTTCCACCAGTACCGATCTTCACTGCTAGGACTTGATTCGAACCTGTGTACGTGGCATGTCATCTTCATTCCTTTCATATTCCATTTGTAACATGTTTGTTCCTCTCGGAGGGCAGCTTTCTCAGAACTGTTACTGTGTGGAACAAACTCCTAAGAAGATGCTTCCCCTATTACTCCAATCTTAACGGTTGACCATAGACTTGAAGAGGTTATCTATCCTCATAATTTACATTTCTTATGTTCTTAAAATAACTCAATTCAGGGAAACTATACATTCAGTGAGGAGGCATGGTGGAGTAATGGATAGTTCTTTATTTCCTATTTTGACTTAACTTTCCAAATTTGGAGAATTATCCAACTTCCTTGGGAGTATCCACAGGGATCTCTCCTCCCCTCAACCCCAACTTGCTTCGCTTTACATCTCATACCATCACTCCATACAGGTGGTGCTAAATTTTCCCTGTCTTCTCTCATGGCATTCTACTTCCCAGGGATGCAATAACTGTCTAATTTTTAAGATGTGTAGAAGAAAAGTTTTATTCTAGTCATTAATCTTAATTCTCTGATTCCTTTCTTTTTCTCTGAAATTATCTCTACCCAGGCGAAAATATAAACCAGAGGTATCCTCTTGCCCGCCGATGGCAGGACTTGATTCCTCTCCTCGTTAAAGATATTTGTTTTCTTAAATTTTCAAGGAAGAGATAAAATTATTTCTCAATTCGTTTCACATGCATGCCAGATTCTCTATATACAGAAAATCCAGATGGTCCCCCCTTCACTTCCAGTCACCAGGGAAAATGTTTTCCATACTCTCTCTATATATATCTTCCAGCTTATACATGTTCATAGCTCCATCAGGTTATGCTTAACATTAACCACTTCATGACCTCGGTGTCTGCGACTCGCTGGTTAGGTACAGCTGTTTTATAGGACAAATTTCACCTCTGACTAAAGGAAAGGTGGGCACAAAATTTATACTAAAGCTTGCAAGATACCATTTTGGGAGGGAACAGTAGCGTGCAGAAGAGGGCCGAGGGTGCCACGGCTCTGGGTATCCATATCTGGGCGGGAGGTCATCTAATCTAATTTAGTTTATATATAATTTGAATAAAGTGTTTATTTCATGTTTCATATGCTTTGACATATTTCAAATGTCTTCCTTTTTCACATTTCTCAGTACTATAGGCGCCACCCCTCTACTTGAGTCGTAGGGGGGGCATACAATCAAGGAGTTGGCCTCGGGCATCACCAAACACATCAAAACGAAAAAAATGAGAAATAAGCATTTCTTAAAGTAGAATAAATGAGTCTTGCTATGGTAGCTTCTTGTAGCCTAATTGGTAAAACACTTTCTTGTGTGCCGTGTCACTTCAAGATGTATGCGATCAAAGCTCTCCTCAATTCCCTGTCCTTTGTAGCTTTTAACATTTTTGTCATCTCTCCTAAACGTTCTGCCAACGCATTTACACAAGCTCGTTACGTAGTTGATTTCCTGCATGACTTCACTATGTCATGAGTGTCAAATTTCATATAACCTCTTTCTTCATTATGTGCCCGAAAAATTTCAACTGTCTCTTTCTGGTTCTAAGTATAAGTGCCATTTTTCGCTTCCGTTTTCCTTAAAACTTCCTCGTTACTCAAGTGTTTAGTCCATGGTATTCTGAATATCTTTCTGTAGAAACACATTTCCTACAAAACAATAACCTAGTGGATTAGTTTGTGAACTTGGTGACATAGTAATTGTGAGTTCAATCCCTAGGACAGGTAGGAAAGTTAAACTTGGTGGAAACAGGGTGAGCAATATTTGAGCAGTACTAAAAACAGACAGCGAAAATGGAACAATTCCCTCTTGTAGATGGAATAAAGGGTTCAGTGTGAAATTAGCTGAAGGTTACCCAAATTGACAGACACCTCAAAACTGCGAAATCATCGTGATAGAGTTTGTGTTTTTTTTTTTTTTTTTACTATAAGGTTTGCCTTATACGAGGCCTGGAAACTACTCAAGGTAGAGAAAAAAAATATATATATATATATATATATATATATATATATATGGACAATGATAGGAATATTGATGAGAATCTTTTCCATTTTGTCATCAATGTCTGTAGTGCGATAAAGTACTACAGGACGAAAGGAATGAGACGAAAAAATTTTCAGTCATTAATTTTCCTAATAATGGTATGTATTTGTATATTAGTAATACACACATACGTGTGCACACACACACACTTATATATATATATATATATATATAATTTTAAGACATTTTTATGTTTATACATTCTTTTTAAAGATACAAATATTTAAATAAATGCTCGGTTTATTAAACAACATTTACCGGCCTGAATGTCTGAGAAATTTTCATAGAAAATCCTGTCGGAGGACGAATATTTTCTATGAAAATTTCTCGGACATTAAGGCCGGTAATTGTCGAACTTTGTCCATTTCATAATTAATATGTGTGTTTTTTTTTTTTTAGACTAAATGATGAGTAATAAATATATATTTTATTAGTATAACTTATCTGTTCGTTTACATCGACCACAGTATTATTGCCAGTATCATTGTGATATATATATATATATATATCTAAGAAATATAATCTTAAGATGTGCTATATTTATGGGATAAAGTCAACACTTAGAGGCGACAGTGTTTCATGCTAGACGCAATCGTCAGGCTATTGACGATTGCGTCTAGCATGAAACAGACTGTCGCCTCTAAGTGTTGACTTCTATGTTCACTTATTGAAATGTAAAAGAACGAAGAATAAAATTTCAACGTTGAAAACATTTATTTAAAACATGGCTCAATACAAAAGTAGAGGAATAAATATTTGAGATATATATATATATATATATATATATATACACACACACGTTTCGTATTTCTGTATATATCGAAATGGTCTGATCATCTGTTTGTTAACTATTTCCTTTACCGTGCCATGCCAACAGTAAAATCTGATTCTCTTTCATTGTCTGATTTTACAAATATCCATTAATTTATTTTAATTTTTTTTTTTTTTTTTATTTCTTTAAATTTTTTCTGGCACAAGGCTTGTAGTTTTGGGCTCTTCAAGCCCACTAACCTGCCAACCACCATCTTTCTTCACTATCGTCCCGCCTATTCGGCTGCCAACTTACTAACTTGATGTTTACGCAACACGTTGTCAAGAAACCTGACTCCAGTTGGAAGTCAGACAAAAAAATGGAAGTAAAATACAAAATAAAAAGATGCAGTCAGAACTGAATGAAAAGTAAACATGTGTAGTCAATTGTTCCGGGACACCTTTTTTTTTTATTATTATTATTATTTTTTGTTTTTTTCTTTTTGCTCTTTTTTCTACTTTTTATTATTATTATTATAAACGAATTTTTTCATTATTTTTTCCTTTTTATTTTTGTAGTGTCACATTTTTTTTTCTTACCTTCCATTTATTTCTTTTTCTTTTCCCGCTTGGCTTCAATATGTTTTCGTATCCTGAATCTACTTTTTACTTTTCTGGGACCTGACTATTTCATTAAAATTATTGATGTATTCTCACCAGTGTTGACATAATAACATGGAAATTTGAGGCCCCTACCTCACCTAGTTTTCTACTGAGGGTGACCTGAAGACCACTCCTCCCATCATTCTTTCTTTTTTATTTTCCGTCCAACCTCCCACTTTACCTCTTCATGTTTTTGCTCTTTTAATTCATCTCTTCTCACTTGTCATTCTCCAGCTTCTTTATTCCCTGTCTCTTTCTTTCTTTACAGTTAATGAGATCAAAATGATTTACCTTATACAGATGATCATTTCATCCATGGGAAAGTGGTTTTTCCTGACTTGTCAATGCAAATACATTTATTAAAATGAATAAACCGTTTCTTCACAGGGAATTTGAAAGGCAAAGGAAGGAAGGAAGGAAAAAAGAAATTTCTTTTTTCCTTCTTTCCTATATATATATATATATATATATATATATAAATTGAAATGATGAAATAGTAAAATTTATTTATATAATGCATTTCATTCCTTCAGGAGTTTCAAAAGCCAAAATGCTAAAAAATGTAAAGATTTATTAAGAAATACTTTTTCTGTTTACCTAAATAAAAAAGTATCAAAATAAACTTTTTCTGTGAGTACGAGTACAGTTTTTTCTTAATAAATTTATGCTTTTTGCCTTTAATGAATTCCTCAAGAAATGAAATGCACTGCAGAAATAACTTTCTCTTTTTTTCATTTCATTTTATGAATATATTTTTCAGATATATTCATTTATATCTCGGTTTTAGTAAGGATATACGAGGATGTTAAAAAGTTCTCTGGCCGACTCACTTCCCAAAATTTGTCCAAACATTTTTGTTTTTAGCTTTTCAGCACCTCCTCTAATAAGAATAGAGTGAATAAAAAAAGAAAATTTATTAAAAAATATAATATAAATATTTCAATGTGTGATTTGCTTTCAGGGGCCACATTAACACTTATAAGTCATATAAAGAATGGTAAACATAATGGAGCCTTGCATGCTAGGTATTCTCTTTTCCAAATTCCTTGTGGCATTGGTGTCACATCCAATTCCAGCTTTGCTGGTTGTTGTGGGATGGTTTATTTAACATGAAAATACATGTTTTGGGGTACAAGGCCATAGGGAAGATGGAGAATGGCTTGTTGTCACTGACTATCCTAAACCAAGCTAATCTGATTCACAACTCATTCGTTCATTACTATTGACATATTCACCGCTATAACTCATCATTCTATACCCAATCCTTCATTTACCAAATTACCACATATTTCTAGGGTACCCACTGAAAAAAAAAAAAAATCCCTATGGTATAAAAGTATTTTCTTAAGAAACATAAAAATGTATATCTTGAAATGAAGGTTGGAGGATGAACCCCAAACAAAATAAAAATAACAAAAAAATTCAAACTAAAATAAAATTATGTTAGTAAGTCTTGCCCACCCAACACAAAAAATAAGAGTAGCCATTGTATTCTGCTGATAAGCAGAATCAAGAAGCTCGCTTACTAAAAGTGAAGGAGAAACAAAATAAATTAAATAGTGGGAAAAAATAGCCATTACACCATGTTGAAGTGCATAATGAAATATGTTATAGTAATTTACTAAGTGTGGTTTGGATGTGGCACAAGGCCAAAAGTATAGAGCACCAGTGAGGATGCAAAGTTCCATTATGCTTGTAATAATCATTTGTACTACGTGTTCTCCGAAAAACAAATCACACATATTTTTTTTTTTACCTTATTGTTCACCTGATACAAGGCTTAAGAGCCACTTAAGGTAGAGGATTACTGAATGGGATTGTTTATAGGCCTAAGAGTAAGAAGTGCAGATTATGAGGATATGTAGGATAGATAACTTGACCCCTAGCCTTGAAGTAATTAAGATTGTAGCAATCAGAGAAGCATTCTTTTAGAAGTCTCTTCTACAAAGTGTTGGCTCTTGGAGAGATTGTCTGAATAGAACTTTTCTTACCAAATGGAATATGAAAGGAATGAGGATGATTTGACCCCCTGTACATGGTGTGGCCATTTTAGCTGTAAAGGTCTGAACTGGTGGAACTAATGAATATAACTTGTCTGAACTGTTTTTAACATTGTTTCTCTAATGATATAAAAGAGGAAGTATGGAAATGTTTGAGACAATCATAAAAGGAACAGATGATTGATCAGATTTTGGGAATTTAAGCCAAGAACTAGTTCTCTTCTTGTGGGAAAAGAAATGCCTGAAGACTTCCATGTTGCAGTCATTTAAACACTCCACAATATAAAAAAACATGACTGTTCAAATTTCTCGAGTATTCAATGCACTATTCTCATGCTATTAAAATCTTTGAGAGGTTTCTGCTAGCTAAAGTACCAAAAAAAAATGTGGTGCTGAGAGTGCTGGCATTTTGGAAAACTGTGACACAATAAACTTAGTCTTTGTTCTAAGCAACTCCCAACAATCCAAGAATAAAATAAAGGTGCTCTGTTATTTTTAGCAACTTGTCAAAAGGTATTTGACATTGTAAGCAGATCAGAACTTTGGAAAATCCTAAGAAATCTTGGTTGGCCAACTTCATTCCTTAATATGATTATTCAACTACACAAGGCTAAGCTTAGCCAAGTTAAAATCAACAGCAACTTCCAAGTTGTAAACAGGGCTTTGTTTTGGGCCCTAATATATTTGGTGCAATGTTGAAACAGACATCACAAGACAATGGGTCATGATGAAAATGGTTATATCTGGAGTGGAATTTATTTTTCAAAACTGTTACATTTGCTATCCTTCTTATGAGAGACATTTTTTATGGTGGCATTTTTCTTTTTTGTGTCGTATTCCTTCAAGTCTGGAGCAGTCATTGGCTCACCACAATTTCCTATCCTTTTTATCTCTTAGTAATGTTTGTCTTTTTACTATACCTCTCACACCGTCCTGACATCCATCTATACAAGTTTGTCTGGTAGGCATGACCAGTGGAATGAGAACAGTGTACCCTCATCTATCTATTTATAAAGTTCTGTAACTTCTGTTAGGGTGTCTGTCTATTCATCACATCCACTAAAATAGCCATACATTGATCAATCAAAACCAAATTTTGGTAAGAGGTGCAAACAGCTAAGGGGTACTAAGTACAGTTGGTTTTACTAGGCTGCATAAAAACCATGAAGCAGGGTTTTTGTTGGATGTATCTTTCCAAACAAATCAGCTTATTCAAATTGCATCTGTTGGTTTTTGAATTTGAACGAAATAGTTTGTAAATCTTGACAAAAAATGTGAGCAATAACTTCAACAAGACTAAAAACTGTGAGTAGTTCAACATGTGTTCAGTTCAGAATTCCCTGTATGTTACCCAGATTGATATACACCTGATGATGGCTGGAAACACAACAGACAAAACACTGTGGTAACAACCCAGATGAGAACAATAGTCTGACTATAAATAACCTTGTTTGGTTACACACAGCTTTCCTCTGTACCTTTTGCCTTTGATATCCTGTGAGTGTCAAATTTTCCAGGCCTTTTCTCATTATGCGTTAAAATACTCCTTATAGTCACATTCTTGGTTTTGTTTGTTTTGTTTTATGGCATATCAACCTCAATGAGTTATTTAATGCTGACAAGATTTTTATTGCTGGTAATATTTTGTAAAAATGAATTTTTTTATACTGGTAATATTTTGTAAAATGAATTGTTGGCTATAATTTTTTACAAAATGTATTGCTGGTATTAAAACCTATTTTTACATTTTCATATCATTTTGACCCCAGTTTGGGGTTAACTATTTGTCCATAACTGAGACCCCTAACAGGTGCTACCACCCTGGGTCAGGGGTTGACCTGGAAATACCAGCAATTAAGAGGTGGTTCCACACTCCTCAAAATCTCCTGATCAGAGGTCTTGCTGTCAGATGTAGTTTATCATCTTACCCAGGATGCCTCATTTTGTGGGGGTCTCACCCATCTGCAGAAGTGCAGTCAGTGTATTTTGAAGCCCCCCAGTCAACAGGGTGAAAGTTACATTATTTTACTTTTTTGATTTTGGCATCTCCAATTGATAGTTGGGCTCTTGGGATGTTCTCTTACTGACAACCATATATTCTGTATTCTTACAATTGATGCTTAGTTCTTTTTTTCCTACTTTCCTTTACTATTTAACCTAGGAGTTCTTGCAACTTTTTTTCCCATGTCTGCTCACCAAATGGTGTCATCTACAGATCTAAGATTGTGCATACCGATAATAAATCCTCTGGTAAAACTACTAGTTTTCTTAGTGTTATACTCTACTTCAAATTGATACTATTTACACTGTTTGGACTGTTGTCCTTATTATATTGATGATGTTTCAGCCATTGTACCTCCAGCCTTCTTCAGGTGATATACATTGAAATTTTGAACCCCATGACCCAGTGAATAAAAGCATTGGTTTAATTAATGCAAAAGTGACTTCACTCAAAAAGTTCAGAGTTCTGTACCTGGCCACAGCAGAGGTGAACAAAAACTTGGAGAGTTATTAAAGGAAATAACTGAAACTGAGATATTCAGAAAAGGCGTGGCATGTGGAACAAGAACAATCTACTCCTGTGGACTGAATAAATGCTCGGTTCAAAATTCCAACATATATCATCTGAAGAAGGCTGTAATGTATGATGGCTGAAATGTGAATATGACAATAAGGATGAGGGCAACAGTGTAAAAGAATGTAAATAGGGTAAATAGTTACAATAAGCATCTCAGAAATCTAGACAGATCATGAAGAAGGCAAGAGCATACAATGGCCAAAAATATACAATAAAGATGAGGACAACAGTTCGAACAATGTAAATAGTGTAAATGCTTTTTCATCATCATCTCAGAAATATAGACAGTTGTTCAAATTAAATCTGTTTCTGATTGAATCCACATCAAAACCTGTTGGCTAGATGTGAACGCTAAGAAAGCAAAGTTAAAAATAAAAAATAGTTGCTCTGTGTGCAGGGACTCTGAGCCTCATGGGACAAAACATCGCAGATTATAAAATATAATTTAAAAGGATCCAATCATGAATGTTGAGACTAAAGCAAAAGCATGACAAAATGCTGAGTTGTGTATCTAACCTGACTGCTTAAAAGAATGTCGTTGTACAAATATTAGCAGTTGCAGTTGTCAACTGACCCATGTTCACCATAGTCTATGAATATTGAATACAGTGCAGTACATAATCTGTTCAATGAAACAACATTAAAGATTAACACTCACTATCAGACACTCTACTGAATCTGACTATATCGCCAATACCACCAGCAGCTGTTCCATAATTTTTCAGTCTTCGATATCAAAGGCTGGGAGTGAATATTCGGGAAAACATGGCCGCCTTTATATACGTTGCATTGAATATTTTGAGCCTTCTGATTGGTTAACCCTTCTATTGGTGAACTATAAAATGAGTCAGCTCATTTTGGCTGGCTCACTAGTACACCAGGGTACCCAAAAATTTATCCTTTCATATTCACAAATATATTTGCTTATATTACAATTAATATTATTATTAGCATTTAATTGTAATATACTGAAAATATTTGTGAATATGAAAGGATTATGATAAAAATAAGCAGACATATTGTTTTTTAATTATTTTTCAAATCAGATATGCCTTAAAAGAAAACTTGCTAAATTTTTTACACACATTATATATATATATATATATATATATATATATATATATATATATAAACATTTCCAGACCCCAAAAAACTTTTAAACCAAAGACTAGAAATTATGACCCATTGTATTCCTAGTAAAAAGTTTCTTTTGAGTTCATTTGAAGTGGGATAAAACATATGTATATTTCATTTAATCCGCTACCAATATATTTCACACTTCAATTTCTCCTCACCTTCCACTGCACCTCATATCATGTGCTTAAAAATAAAGCGTTAGAAAATCAATTGACCAAAATCGCCAGAAGATACCTAACGGTTGAAACCAAGGTAGCAGAATCAGCTGATTTCCTAATTTTCTATACTTAAAAGCTCTACGTCTTAAATTTTTATCTTTTTATATGTGTATTGAGCACTTTTTAATACTAATGTTTCCTGGTCTAATTCAACTGACTATTAACCTCCCTCTCATATATATATATATATATATATATATATATATAAACTATTGTTACTATTAATATATAACTGGGCTATTTCAGTATATTGCCTGTTGTTTTTATTAAACTGACAGTGTAACGATGTGGGTAATAAATTTTGAGAAAAATATAAACTGGATCGAAATTCAATGTAAGTAATGCTTCTATGTATGTTTTAGTGTATATATCTACAACGAGGGAATAAAATATATGTACATACACATCTGGAATAAGTGAACAGATAAGTAAATATATTTGTGTCTGAAATCAAAAGACAGACACAAATTCACAGAAGTTAGAACTGAATAAGTAGAAAGAAAATTGGAATTCACGAGTTAAGACTAATGACTAATTAATTTGATTTCTTCAAGTTTTTTTTTTTTTTTGTTGTAAAAAAAAAAAATTATATAATTAAATCTGTGACAAGCAGAGGTAGGTACTGGTGTTGGTGTACCTGGGTATGCATCAGCCATTAATTAGTAGAGACTAATGAAGCCACAAATATAATCAAAAGTTGGTATAATTTGCCTTTGACAAAAAAAGAGAATGAAAAGGAAGAATGTTTTCAAGGGAGGGAGGAAAGGAGAAAGGAAGGTAAAGGGGGTGAAAGGAAAGTAAAGAGTGAGGAAGAAATGAATGAATGAAGGAAAGGAAGGAGCATGGGAGAAGAAAGGTAAGAGGAAGGGAGGAAGGAAGGGACAAACAAAGGAAGGAAGGTGAGAAAGAAAGGAAGAATAAATAAAAGTAAGAAAGGAAGAAAGTGACAATTAGAATAGAAAGTAATGGTTTCATATAGCTATTTGACAGTAAAATAATGTGACCTAACTACCAATTTAGTACTACACTTATAAAATGCTTGATAGCTAGAAACTGCCATATATATATATATATAGTGAAAAACAAAAATATATTTACTATTAGTCTCTTTGTGTGTGTGTCTGTCTGTCTCTCTCATATATTATATAGAGCACTGTTTTATTAACACCAGCACTGTTAGATATGCATATAAGGCACTTCATAGCTATCATATATATATATTATGATATCAACTGCTGTCAAAGTTTCTAATTCTGATATGAACAGTCTATACACTGGAGTTGATTAAGACTGACGTATTTCATGTCAGTTGAAATAGATCTATCCACTCCTGCACCCCTATATGAGGTAATTTGGGATTTTGTTGTGTAATTTATATGCTCTGTTATAATAAATACTTTGAGCTCTTTTTGTGGATCAGTTTTAATATTTTATATTACTAGGATCCTCTTGAATTATATACCAATGGATTTATTACCTGCACTTTATATATATATATAATGTAGAGAGAGAGGTGTGTGTGCATACTTACATCTACATTCCCTTACAAACATGTGTAGGCATGAATATTCATGAGAAATTGTTTAACTGCATTTCTTCTTCCATATTCTCTCTCTCTTGTTGTCTTTGCATTTGTCTGTCATTAAGCATGCCATAAGAAACTAAGAATTTGTCTTTTTAATGAAGACTGCAGCCACGTGCAAATTCTAAATACTGGAAGAGCAGTCACATGACAATTATGTAAGGGGATCTTCTAACATTCGCATTTATTTATATTGATTAGATTTTTAAGAGGTAGAGAGTTGTGTCCCTTTAATTGAAAAAGTGTGACACACAGATTTTTGCATTTATTATATAGGTTTGTGTGGAGGGGTGGGTGCTGAAATTTTCTTGGTCTGACCCACTTCCCAAAATTACTATTTCATTGACCAAACATCAGAATCCTGATTTTGGTAAATGACATAAATCAAGAATTCTTTAAACCCTCCTCCATATATTATGCACATCATCATGTACGGTAAAATTAAAACTGTTTTTTTTATTAGCTTCATTGAACGACATTATTTAGCACTTCATCCCACACTCTTCTACCATCAGGCAACTTCATAATTCCATCCTTCTCCAGCATTTTATCAGTGTCAGAAAATTGTGCCTTTTGCAGTATCCTATAGAATTGATTTTCTCAAAATATTTGATTGACTGATTTGTTTTTATCAACCTTTTGAAACTATTTCTGGATTATAAGAATTTCTTTAAGATAATGATTTCCAGATACACGTCCTACTAATTAACCCAAAGTTGGGGGAAATCTCATTCCAAGCCATTATCCATTGCACCACTCACACATTCAAACTTACAGTACATGGTATTCCCAAGCGGTCACCCATTCAAGTACTGGCCAGGTTCAACATTGCTTAATTTCAGTGATTATTGTTTTATTTTTATTCTTTCCTCAGTGTATTTCTACAATAAATTAACTTCCACCTCATTTCTACATTAAAATAACTTCTCATTCATTTCTATAATAAATTCAGTTGCAGTTCATTAAAATAATTTACAGTGTATTCCTATAATAAATTAATTCACATTTTTAAAAATTTGAATGTCTTTATTGTAAAATCTTTAACAATATATTTGCATCCTAATTTACCAAACACTTACTAATAGAATCAGTTCAAATTAATTTCTATAATAATTTCCACATCAAATACTATAGTAAAATCTTATTACATCTTTTAGCATTTACTGAAATTAGACATTTACTCTTCTGAGTATTTCAGTTTTCAAGGATGCTACCTATGATAATTTCTATCAGCAGCTAGTATTAAATTATATACTAAGACCCAGTCATGGTAAGATGTGACCCAAATATAGTTTAAAGTTTACTGGAGCCAGAAGGAAGTAATCTGACCAGCCTTTAATGTCAAATGATTTCTTTGTTTGCAACCAAGGTTTTACCAGTGTGAGTGAAAAAGAGAGAAAAGATCAGAATGACTCCCACCTGGTCAAAGCAAGCAGAATGACCCCCACATGGCCAAAACAAGCACTAGCAAATACAAGCAAACTTGATCTGTGACAGGTGCCCTCAGACACAGACTAACAAATCTGTGTTATCCTGTCAGCCAGTGTCCGCGAGAGAGGGAGACCCCCAAAGTAACAAGGTCTTGTTTGAGAAGAACTGGCTATCTTGTTAGCTTTGTCTGACTGGATCAAAGTGTTAACATGTGGCACCTGTCACAGGTAAGAGATAACATGTCAGTTGATTAACAGCCATTACCTACCACCATTTTTCTGCTTACCCTCCAGACCTCCCACACATACTCTTTCACTTCTGTTTGTTGGATTGGGTCACCTTACAATGACAGGTTATTGCAAATATATATACACACACACATATATATATATAAATAAATAAATTTTGTTGAATATGACAGATAAGGAAAATTTGATTAGTTTTTTTTTTTTTTTGTTTTTTTTGAGATTTTCTTAAATTTCTCCATTTGGTTGGGGTAAGAGAGAGTAAAAATTATCCACAGTATCTATTGTCCTTATTTTAAGATGTAATCTTAAAAGACAACTGGGAAAAGAAATTAACAACACTTAACAACAAACCCCTTAAAGAATTGGCCATAAATACTGGGCACAACAGATGCTACAAATAATTTTTACACTCAGTTACCCCAAAAAATGGAAAAATTTAAGAATATTTTCTAATATTCTTAAATTTTTCCATTTACTCGATAAGTAAAAAATAATCACATTTTCCATGTTTAAATATGTTTCATTGAATATGACAAAGAAAAGTTTCTGCCCAAATATACATTAATTAATATATATATATATATTAAAAAGAAGTGAGATACCGCAAACATTTTTGGTTGTAATGTGGATTTTTTTAAAAAAAAAAATTATGCATAATTTTCCATAATTTTACTACACTTGTTTCTGGTCTTGCGACCATCATCAGATAAAGAGGAGATTTCCACATATTATTAAAAATAATTAATTTTTTTCTTCTTTATGTTTTTTGATGTTAAATATTCTCAATATGAGATTCTCTTTTTAACACATGTCTCATATCAAGAATATTTAATATCGAAAAACATAAAGGAGAAAAAAATTAATTATTTTTAATAATATGTGGAAATCTCCACCCTTTACCTGATGATGGTTGCAAGACCAGAAACCCGTGTAGTAAAATTATGAAAAATAAAGCAAAAACATTTGCAGTATCTCTCTTTTTAATATACACACTTTTCTCTTATTGGAACTACTATAACCTCTTCCTTTTATATATATATATATATATATATATATATATATATATATATATATATATATATATATAAATATATATATGTGTATATGACAAACTAGAAACGTGGATGGCAAATAAATAGGCTTTGATGACATTGCCAAATCTACATATATGCATGAAACAAGACATGCAGATACTTTCAAAAAATCATCTGTATTCTTTTTCTCTCCACCACCCCGGCTGTTCCTGACTATCGCACACTGTGACAATATACAATCTACCAAGAATGGTGATATATTGTAAGATACTGGTGGTGGAGAGAAAAAGAATACAGATGATTTTAGCTCGATTGAAAATAATTTTGAAACTACCTGTGTCTCTCATTTTGTATCCATGCATAGATGTGGCAACATTGTCAAAGCTCATTACATATGTACAGTAATTCTATAAAAGCAAAATTATTTTTTTCACTGTTCAAATTCGAAAATTTTTTTTTTTTAGTTATGCAAGCAAGATAATTTTTGTAATTTTTTTTTTTTTT
This sequence comes from Acanthosepion pharaonis, assembly GCA_903632075.3. Classification (NCBI taxonomy): domain Eukaryota; kingdom Metazoa; phylum Mollusca; class Cephalopoda; order Sepiida; family Sepiidae; genus Acanthosepion; species Acanthosepion pharaonis. Next base: position 1,227,953 of record CAHIKZ030005619.1, on the reverse strand, counting down.
AAAATAAAAGAAAATTTATAATATTTTAATTTAGTATTTTTATATAAAACTTTGCTGCTACAAGCATTTAAGAACTTTGTTGCTATACTCATAGTTGAATTTATTTTTGACTGCAATTCCCTTATATATATTCTCTTCCAGAATTTTAAGTTTTTTTGCTTATTTTAATGAAGTAATAATGTATACCCATTCACAGCTACTTGAACCCCCTGAAGATAAGATTGAAAGTACTTTGGGGAAAAATAAAAAATTTTGGTATTTTTCTTGATAAATTTTCTACACCCACCAAGAACTTAGTTTTAATCCTTTCATGTCAATAAATTAATATAAACATATGTAATTCATCTAAATTATTTAAACAAAACATGCTTGAATGAAAATATGTTGCCTAAATACATTTTATATATATATATATATATATATATATAAAATGTATTTAATATTTCTCCTCCCAATGATGGCCATTTCGGTCAAAACTAGTCGAGGAATCTAAATGGAATAATAATAATAAAAAAATGAAAGAATATTAATCTACAACCCAGTGTGTCTAATGATTTTAATATTTTATTTTCTTATTGTTCAAAATATATATATATATACACATATAAATATAGATAACTAGACTCGTTTCGAAAAACCCTCAAATTTTTTATTTGCTAATCAGATCAATCTCGAGGGAAAAAAAGGTTTTAAAAAAAGAAAGAGCTACAAACATGAACTTCTGCCGACAAAAAAATCACACAGATGCAGGTCTGAAGCCCAAAGAAAAAACCCCAATACGAGTAACAACTAACTAACAAAAGAGCTCAATACAACTGTAGAGCAGACCTAGATACACCTAGATATATATATAAAATTTTAAGTTATTTTTATAGATACAAATATTTAAGTAAATGCTTTGATTATAATAAACAGTATTAACTACTGTTTGAGAAATTTCATAGAAAATGTATCTCAGACAGGAATCAACCCCATATCCTATACGGAACACTCATATAGCCTGATGTGCTATACCATTTAGCTACAGAGGAAGCATCTACTTAGCAAAGTCGAATTACTGTTTTTAAACAACAAATTTCCCATGATTTTTCTTAAATACTCATATCTGCTCAAAGTGTATATTAACGTAATCAAATGACATCATATATTACGAAATGGACTAAGTCTGACACTTATTTTAATACATTTTCTGTTTATAGATACAAATATTTAAGTAAACCTGCTTGAACACACACACACATATATATATATATATATATATATATATATATATATATATGTATAAACCAAAATTTGGGAGCCAACCCTGGATTTAATAATTCCAAATTTTATACATTCTTTGGTTTAAGTAACTCTAACGAAGCCAGAGTACTGAGACTATTTAACAAATCATATATGGTTTACCTCTAATCTTCCAGTCTATTAAAATGCCATGGTTTCTTTTATAATTGGCGAATGTTCATCTGAGAATGGTGAAGCTGACATTGAATAATTCAGTTGATAAAGAATTTGTCTCCAATGAAATGAACAAAGTGAAATGTTTTTATTAAAGTTATCTTCCAGCTGATAAAAGTCTACAAAAAGTGAAAATAATCTGAGCTGGTAATAAGTGACTGATGGCTATTAAAATAATGTATGTGGGAAATGGCTATAAAAAAGGCATTGTTGATTATTTTTAATTATTTCATCCCAAGCAAGGCAATAAAGCCACTAATACGCAGATGGTTACAGAGTGTGAAAAGATTTGAGAAAAAAACATTAAGGAGAGAGAACAATAAAATAAAAAAAAACAGGAATTAAGAAGACAAGAAAATGAATGACATTGCATTTACATTTTTGAAGATCAAATATTACTGGAAAGCAAGAAGCTAGAAGAAAAAGTGACATAACTAAATTTCAACTCGATTTAAAAAACGTAATCCTTAGTTCCAAGTTGAAATTAATTCTGCACCCCAGAAGAATGTTCCACAAGCAAGATGTGCGAGGAAAGAAACCACTAACATAGAAGTTAGTTACATTTTGTCATTTCAACTGTAAAATGATGAGACCTAGCTGCCAATCTAGTACTGTACTTATATTCATAAAGTCAAGGTGCTATACAGGCAAGTAATATCTATTTTGAATAATACAAAAATGTGGCACGAGGCCAAAAAAAAGGGAAGGATAGAGGAAGGCTGGTCTTCACTTTGTCTTATCTTAAACCTAGCTAGCCAGATTACTAACTCAAACATACCACAGTATTACTTACACCAAAACAACACATACTTACCATTCTTACTACAGTCTCCATAATACCTCAAAGTCTCTACTAGTTCCCATAAGTATAATTTGTCTCTTTGAATAAAAATAACAACTTTAAAAATAAAACCCCAATGAATATTTACAAAAAGGTCTACGTACTATAAAGGAAAGTTGATCAGAACAATTATCAAGTATTTATAGAAAAGGAAGCTTCATTATGGCAGTAGGAAAGTGACTGAAGCTGAGATACCATGTCAGCACCAATAACATTGCAGATAATCACTCTCTTGGAGGTTAGCATCAGCCAGCTGATGAATGGCAGAAAGAGTTATTTATAGCTAATTTGTTGAAATAATGCACTGACTATTGTTTACGACATGTGGTAATAATTATAAGTAACATGATGCACTAAAATAAGTAACCAAGTACTCGTTTTAAGTTCTTTGAATATCCATACCAACATTTTTCCTTAGATACTTACTAGTTGTTTTATCGATGTTTTCTGTAGTGAAAGCAATGTTATTGTGATATGATACCATGATTGGTGTCAAAGATCAAGCTGGTCTCATCACTAGTAGACCAAAACTTGCCCTGCTGGATGACCGTGATTCTTCAATCAACTAAAGTCCTGTTCTCTGCATCACTTCTTCAATTAACTGCCTTCATTTAAATATTTGAAGGAAGCTCTTTAGTCATAACTGCAACTGCCAGTCAACCTCTTCCTCCCAGCTTAAGAATTCCTTATTAGCTTCTTCAAATTCATTTTGCTTATGTATTCATGATCTTAATTATAGTACTTGTCATACCATACCTATGGATGATAATGGGCATGTCCCAATCCTCATAAATACAGTGGAATATACTGTCAGGGAGGCGGGGATTCACTACTACTTACAAGATTCGCTGGCGGCATGTAGCATGTTGTTAATGTTATAAAGATTACTGGTGAGGCAAAAGTAAGCTTACTATTTATGAACATTCTCAAATTTAAAAGCTTTGATAAACCAATGCCATCCTTGCTCTTATATATAAACACATGCAACAAAATAAATCTGACATTTGCCTTGATAAAGCCACTCAGAGGACTAAAAGCGTCAGCTAAGAATAGTTTTTCCTCTTTTTTATTCATTTTGTTCCTTTATAGATACACTATCTGAAAATAATTTTCACACACACACACATAAGTATGCGTGTATGTATAATGTATTTCATATATCATATAGGGTACTTCAGCCTGGAGCAATGGTGTGCAAAGCTTGTCTGGTTGATATATCATAAAATCAAACACCAAACCAACTACACTGATCTTAGTCAGATCCTGGACAGAAGTGATAATTTATAATCAAATAATCTCATCATTTTTCTATGCTAGTAATTCTACTAAAGTTCAAAACATTTACTATTAAGTTGAGTCATAAATAAGTTCTGATTTTGTGTATCAACTTCATTCTTTTAAACAATACAATTGGATCCCAGAAATAGAAATTGCTTATGATTCAACCTAACTTTACAAGAAATATTAATGAGTCATTAAAACAGTTTTAAGAAAATCAAAAATTCATTTATATGCATAGTTTATAATAATGTCAAAATAATAGACTTCATTATGATATCTGCTAAAATAATTTTATTGTCTATGAGCAGGAATTAAATATTTGCTTCACAGAACATATTTTTTTTTTTATTATAAACTGCTAAACTAATTCTAGTGGTCTCAAGTTCAATACCAGGATTATGCCATGAGCTATATTGAAGATTTGTTTCTATGTAAATTTCTGTTCTAATCAATGACAGTAGATAGACACACATCCCTTTTGTTTATGTATTCATAATCTTAATCATAGTATCATAAATAAAAGTTATTTTTATACTTGTTAATGAGTGTTGAAGTTAATTAAGTTTACCAGTGATACCATGACTTTCGTCTTTCACAAGCATAGCCAGGGAAGAGAGGAGTCAAGCCTTATCTTCAACAGTCTTTCACCAATATTCCTGTGGATACCAAAAAACATTGCGGGGGTGCAGGATTGGGGCAGAGCGAGCTCACTAGAAACGGCCCAAAGTGACATTCAATGGAGCACACAGTAACGGGGTCATAATGACATGTACTTAAAACTTGTGATTATACATATTGCCGTCATTGTGTTGTGTGTGTCATTGACATCTCTCTTAGACACGTCATTTATAAATTTTATTTTTTAATGTTCTATTAGATGAAATGGACAAGGTATGTCTGCTTAGCCTTTAGGCAAGTTTCTCCTGCTGTTGAATAAATGATTTGATGTCAGGTTGAAATTTATGAAGAACTTGCTAAACTTATGTGTTATGTTCCAAGAAATTTCAAACATCATTCATTTTCAAGAAAACAAAGTAGAAAGTTGAGAGACAGTGTAGCATTTGTTGTTTTTAATTATCCAAACTTGACATAAACCTGGGCCCACAGGCTATGAGCGTGAAATAGATTTTAGCACCCTATAGCTGATTGGTTAGTTGACTTTGTTTAGTGGCACATCAACACCTCTATGGGTTATTTAATGCCAAAATCTAAACATTTTGAACACAGTTTTATGCCTTCAACTACAGATAAAATGCATTGTTGGCAATTCTACTATAAAATATATTGCTAGTCATTTTACTTTAAAATTTAAATTGTTGGTAATTTTATTATAAATAGATATTGTTGGTAATTTTCTACTATAAATGTGTATTTTTATACTTTCATAGTCTTTTGTTTCTGTTTGGGTGTTCACTATTTGCCCATAGCTGGGATCCTAACAGGTGCTACCACCCCCCATTCAGGGTGAACAACAGCAATTAAGATGTGGTTCCACGTGCCTCAAAACCCCCAATCTTCTAATCGAAGGCCTTGCTGCTGGATGTAGTTTATCGTCAGCCCAGAACTACCATCCTATAGAGATAGCCATGGCAGGGTTTAACAACATAAATGTTCTAATGTCTACCTCTCATCTTTCTTCATTATTTCCCTGGGAATGACCAACAATGGTTGAAAGCAATTGAAACATTACACACAATTTTGGCAAGTTCATCAAAGGACTTACTCAATAACAAAAAAAAAAAAAAATCATCAAATGGCTTTACAAACATTCCATTGTTGTATTTAATAAAATATGTTTAAACGAAAGATTACTACATAAATATGCTATGTTTAGCTTTTAATTTTTGTTAGGCTGTTGTGGAATATATGACCTTTGTACCAGGACATTTTTAACGATAAGTCCATTATAGCACAACATGCTCATAAGAGCAAAGTTAACACAGAAGATTAGCTTTTTTGCGAATTAAAGAAATTGTGGAAAAATCTGGCAAAGGACGTCGACTTACTAAAGAATTTAGTCTATAGCATGCCACAAAGAATTAAGACCATTATTAAAGCAAAATGTTAACCGAGAAAATACTAAATCATTTTTTGACTTGTATAATGTACATATGTATTAATAAACGAATTCTATTACTCACATGTCTTGGTAAAAATACAAAAATCGACTTTCAATGGGTGTGTCCATTTTTTGCTTCATTATGTGTCTGTATATATACACACACATGCGTGTATGTGTGTGTGTGTGTGTGTATAAGTGTGCATGTGTGTGTGTATATACATATATATATATATATATATATATATGATAGAGATAATATAATTTAAGTTTATGAACAATCAATCATTGTTCACATAGTAAAGTCAATTCAGAAACAATACACACACATACACACATGTACTTTGGTTTTTATCATGTTATATTACTTGGATTTAAAAAGAAAATTCCAATTAAACATAGGAAGTAGAAATGTATAAAACAAATAAGACCTTTAAAAACATCTTGATTGCCAATCACCTCCTAATTAATTTCAAGCCCCCCTTTTAAATAAGACCTTCTTGAAATATAAGATCAAGTAAAAATTAACAAGATAAATGGTACCTAAATAAACAATAAACAGGCATAAAATAAACTCGTTTGTACTAATGATTAATTAGACATTCTTATTTAGATTTTTATTATGATATATAATTCTGTGACAGGGAAGGGTGTGGTGGTGGTGTACCAGAGCGATGGGTCACTGCTTTGTAGTATTAAACATTGATCGTTAATGAGTGATGATTAATGAAGCAACAAAGATAAAGTGTGGGAGAAAGAACAAAGAGAAGGAATATAGATTTATTGGGGAAAAACAAAGAGAGGAAAGGAGAAAGATAGAAAGAAAATGAAGGAGAGAGAGTGAAAGTAAGAATAAGTAGAAGAGAAATGTAATGAAGAGAGAAGGAAAGAACTGATGGACTGAAAGAGAGATAGAAGGAAAGAACTGGTGGACTGAAAGAGAGACAGAAGGAAAGAACTGGTGGACTGAAAGAGAGACAGAAGGAAAGAACTGGCAGATGATCGAAAGAGGTAAAAATTGATAAAAACTGGTGGGGGCATTGAAAGATAGAGAGAAGGAAAAAAAAAAAACGGACCCAAAGAAAGATCAGAAAACAAAAAGTAAAGATAAAAAGAAAGAAAATAAAAATAAAAGGAAAGACAAATTGTCAAGAAAAAAAAAAAAAAAAAAAAAACTGACCAAGAAGAAAAAAAAAATGTAAGTGCATAGAGAAAGAGAAAAAAGGAAGGAATGAATGAAAGAGCATAGAAGGGGAGAAAAAGAAGGAATGAGGGAGTGGAAGGGTAGAGGGAGAGTTAAACTGAATTTATTTCTAACTTAACTTCCTTGGAATTTATTCTCAATATTTTTTCAAATGATTTTTTTTTCACTATTTACATTATTCAAACTATTGTCCTCATCTTTGTCGCCATGTATATTACAACGTTTCAACCTTCTTTAGGCGGTTGTAATGTTCAACTGAACCCTTTATTTTGCTCACTGAGGTAGACTGTTCTAGTTCCACATACTATGCCTAATAGATGTCAGTTATCTCTTGTTAATTCCCCTCTCCAACTTCTCCACTGCCTTAACCAGGTATTGAACTCACACTCTTTGGGTCCTGTCACTGAATCTAACTAATGCCTTTATCCACTGTGCCATGGGTACTTATATATAAAAATGTATGTATGTATGTATGCAAAAAAAAAAAATATATATATATATATACACACACACACACACACACACACACTTTTCCGCCCCAGAACATTTTAATGATTTATTGATTAGGCAGAGAAAGGCCATTTTATCTATCATTTGAGATGTTTGCCTTATTTCATTTTGTTCTTCTCAACACCGCATCAATATTACCAAATCAAAACTAATACTGGTTGCATTCTTCAAGAACTCTCCAACATGAGAGAATATTATTACTACTTGATTTCTGCTTTTTTCAGTCTAAATCTCTGAAACCCTTGACCGAGGGCATTGCTTTCATTTGGGAGAATTTTATTATTCAAGTAAGGAAATAAATACAACGGGAAAAAATATTGTTGATGTCGTATAGTTTTACTAAGTGTACTAATAGATTGTCTTAGTTTTTCTTAAACGTCAAGGGACGGTTATTGGCATATCATAATGGAACTGCAAGAACACCTAGTCAAGGTAAGCAGAAAGAAAACACTAACACTCAATTGTAAGGAGACCAAATATACATTTGTCAGCAAAATGGAGATCAAAAAGTCTGAGCTGCAAATCTGATTGATTTGTTTAACGACATATCAACTCCTTCATGGGTCATTGAATGCCAAAATTTATTTTACTTGGAAGCTTTGA
>CAHIKZ030005619.1:1195000-1215000 GCA_903632075.3 Acanthosepion pharaonis | reverse complement strand
ATGCCCAAATGTGTATATGTGATCTAAGGTCAAAAATTGCCCAATTCATACCACCATTATCATGCTGACATAGTTATCTACCACCATCCTTTCTATAGGACAATGGTAAAGGTGCTGCCACAGTGTCGAAGCTCAATGAGACCTGGTATTCCTCAGAGATTTTTGTGAACTCTTCGATGAAAGAAACTTTTTTTTTTTATCATTTCACCACAAGGAAGGCGTTAATGCTACTAATAGAAAGAGAAGACTGAGGATTAAGGAAAGGACGAAAGATGAACGTGGTTCAAGAAGACAGATGGCAATTGATGTTAGATTTAAATTTTTGAAAACTGTAGTTATCAGGAAAGCAAGGAGACAGAAGGGAGTTCCACAGGCGGGAAGTGCGAGAAAAGAAAGTGTTGAAGTAAAATTGGCAGTTGCATCTAGGAGATTAGAACATAACAATAGCAAAGGAAAGTGATATCACACTTTATGACCAGTTGAACTATATATTGATACTATTTTACAGGAAACATAAAAAAATGATGACATTTTGTGGAGTTCTTTATAATTAGGTTTTCATTTATGATACTGAAGTAACTCTAGGATGATTAGTTTATTGCTTAACAGAAACCAGATCCCCCACTTTATAACCAGTTGCCCCTTATATTAATATTATTTTACCGACAACATCAAAGGATTAGGTTTATATCTACATCATGTAGAAACACTGGTTTCTGCACAATCACTGAAATTAAGCAACATCAAGCCTGGTCAGTGCCTAGATGGGTGACTACTTGGGAATACCCTGTGCTGTATGCTTGGATGTATGGATGGTGTGATGGATAATGTCTTGAAATTGTTAATCAAAGAGCTGAGTTCCAATTCCCATTGGGTTCATTATATTCACTTAAGTGCAAATACACTTGGGAAAGCTATAAATCCACTTCTTCTAAGACTTGTATCACTAAACCCTTTTTATCTACAAAGAAAAAAAAAGAGAAAAAAAATCCAATCTAAAAATAGTTTCTGGCTTTAAATAACTAGAAAGGTTTGGTAAGCCATAGATAACAAATCAGTCAGATAAAAAATTATTTCTTATTTTGTTAAGTGCTTACTAAGTTTTCATTTGTGAGGCTGTAGTAACTCTGGGGGGTGATTAGTTTATTACTTAATAACTACAGAACACCACCCTCCACCTTTTTGACTTGTTGAACTTTGTATTAATACTATTTTACCAGCAACATAAAAAATGATTACTTATTTTGTTAAGTCTTGCGAGTTTTCCAAACAGGATGATATTTGGGAGTCAAGTGGGGCACATTCTAGACATGTGACCCACCCAGCCAGCAGAGGTGATGTTGACGGATGGTAGCCTCAATACTGGGGAGAGATGTCTAAGAGAGGACCTCATTGTTGATGATTTCAAGCAAGGCAACAATGCCACTTGTACGCAAGGGGTTAGAGTGAGTAAAAGTGAGAGAAAAGACTAAGTATATGGAGGATTGAAAAAAGGACAATTAACAATTTGCATTTAACTATTTCAACACAAGGGTGGGACCTAAATGCCAATCTAGTAGCACACTTAAATGTGTGTATATAGGGCACCAGAGAAAAAAGGCTCTTCAGAGCAGTTGCCATGAAAGTATTTATAGAGAGAAGTCATGTCATGTTGGTGAGAAAGTGGCTGACAATACATTTTGATCCCAGCCCAATTCCAGCATCTCTTTGGAACATAGGAATTTGTGGAGAGCCATGACCGCCTATCTCATGTGGCTCTTGTTAGTTTTTCTAGCTTTGTTAAGGACCCCCCCCCACTCTCTGTTCTCTTATCCATTTGCACAAGCTCGAAAAGTAAGTGACTTGCTGCCTTCCCATAATGAAAGATAAAAGCATTTCATTTTCACATTACTTTCTCCATAGTTGGTGAATCACAAACCTTCCTTTACACATTGTCCTCATCTTTTGTTGCTGTTGTCATAACATTTTGACCACCACACCCTCTACCTGTCATCAGGTGGATGTCATCATAGTGACCTACAGGAAACTTTGAACCAAACCCTTTATTTAAATGGTGGGTGGGGGCAGTTGTAATAGATTGTTTTTCTTGTAAATTTTTCATAAAAAAAATGAACAACCATTAATGAAATTCACAATGTCTTCATTTTTTGTTATTTTTTTTTTTTTCCAGACCTTCCCTGTTGTGAGGAAGGTGACACACAGGAATGTCGGGACACATGCAAGAGTGCCGTTATGTCCCTGAAAACCGAGAATGACAAAACTGACATGGTGATAGGAAAATGCGGGCAACCTTCACCCATGGTAAGGATCAACCAAATTTTTCCACCTCCTTTTTCTGCTTTTCATGATTTTATTTCTGGTTTTACTTTGTTAATGTTGCTTTCTATTTCAGCACTATCGATCAGCAAACTTTTCATTATTATTATTATTATTATTGATACATTATCATCATCACCATTATTATTATTATTTCCTTTGATTATTGGTGTGTACTGATTTCTTTCCAGGTCCCAACCAGAGACCTAAGGTCAGAAATGGTATCTTGACATTTTCCACTGAGCAATTTAAAAATTATTATTATTATTTCCTTAGATTTCTGGTGTATACATATTTCTTTCTAGGTCCCAACCAGAGACTCAAGGTCAGAAATGGCATCATGACATTTACTACTGAGCAATTTTAAAAACCAAAAAAAGAGCAACACTTATTTTATATAGATGAAGCCCTTCATAAGGTGTTGGCTGTTCTCACGAAAATAATTTTTTGTATTTCTTTAAGGCATGAGCTACCAAGAATCCCTTCAATGAGTCTATTGGAATCTTTTCCAATCAATCTGAGGGCTCCAACTACAACAGGGATTGTTGATGTACACATGTGCAACATTTTTGAGATTTCAATTTCTAGGTCCTTGTATTTTGATAGCTTTTTGAAGATCTTCCAAGATACAGTGCAGTGTGCAGGGACTGCAATATCAATAAGGAGCCTTTTTTTTTGTTTGTGGTTTCTAATAATGATGTTAAGGCAATTAGCTTTGATTGTTCTGACTGTATTGTGTAGTCCTATCAGACCTAGTTATTATTATTATTGTTATTATTATATAATACTAACAGTAGAGCCCGGCGTTGCCCGGGGATGTAACAGTAAGAGATATATCAAATATCGACCATCATAAAGACTGAAAAATAAAATTGACAAAGATTATTGTTTAAGGTTGACGGACACGCATTTTTTTTTACGAATTGGTCAAACCCAAACTCGAACAAAAACATTGAGTAAATAAATAAATGGAATTTTTAAAGCCTTCTGAATGTAAAAATAAAGAAAAAAGTGTGCAAGACAATAAGAAACACTACCTGTCAAAAAAAAAAAAAAGTGAAGTTTTGTTGAAATCGGTTGAAAAATGTAGGAAATCCGATCCCATATATAAACGAACACACACACAAACAACCTGAGTTTTATAAGTATAACTCGATATGAGTTGTGCCCTTTTCATTCTCACGACAGCGATGCCTCTTAATTGTGTTTTCAAATTGATTTCGTGCAAAACAATTGTGTTTTTCCAATTTTTGGTACTGTCAGAACCACCGCAAGGTAATTTTACGTAGTCCTGTAAAGTTTTGTTGAAATCGGTTGAAAAATGTAGGAAATCCGATCCAATATATAAACAAACAGACACACACACACACAACCTGGGTTTTATAATAAGTATGATTATTAGATTGTTATTACTATTATTATATAATGTTATTATTACATATTGGTAATATTATTATTATTATTGTCATATTTTTACTATATTGGATCTGATGGTGGTTTAATGAATGGTGGTTCGGAATTGAAATCTCTGGGCTGAATTCAAATTCCAGTCATTCCCACTACATCCACTTTTGCACAAATACCCTTGGAAAAGGTATGAATCCATCTCTTCTGCCATCCCAGCTACAGGTTAAATAGTAGGACATATGCAAGGTGGAGGTCCTGCCTGACAGTGGATCTCTCATAATGATTTGAGATAATGTTTCAGCAGTCCAGATGCCCTTCCTGACACCCAACTCACAGTAGTCAAGTTACACTGATTTTTTTATTGAGACACCATCTCTAGGAAGGTTGCTTGAGACCTCATCCTAGTTTTATTTATATATACACATAGGGCCAGTGCTTACTATGCCAGAACCACATGGGGTGCAAGCCCGATTGGGGACCTCAGGCTGTACTTTGTCACCCTCGCAATCTCATCAACATTTGCTTTTTTTTCGATCTACATAATGATTTCTCTAAGTCTTAAAAGATATAATTCTTCTTTGTGATTCTGTAGAGCCAGTCTCAAAGAACCAAATAACAAAACACACATCACATGAAGACTTCCAACAGCAGCAACAACTAAAATGGATAGCACTTGTAACTGGAAGGGAAAATGATATAACCAAGATGTTGACTTTCCACACTAACTTAGACAGAAGTTTAGGAAGGAAACTTCCATCAGTTCTAGAAAGAAGTACAACCCAATGTACTTTACAATTCTAATCTGAAAAATTATTTTTAAGAAAAGCATATTTTATAAATTTCAAAAAACTTTAATTCTAACCATTCGATCAATGAATGTCGAACGTTTCCTGTATGGTAACAACTAATTTTGCCATTACCATTATTGTTGGTTTTTATCACAACATTCTGTGTTGATCGACACTTCATTACAATTATAATGAGTTTTATTTCATTGTGGGCTGGTCGGCCTCAGATATCAAACCACATCATTATTTCTTCAAAGAAATACAACCCAAGACACATGTTCTTTTCACTGGTTTCTTTGCTGCCAATAATTTAATGAAAAACAACAAATAGTCAAGGAAAGGAAAAGAAAGACTATGCATGACTGTTTTCAAAACTTCAAACGCAAAGCAGGACATTGCATTAATGCTCATAAAAATCAACATTTAATAACAATGAACATGGATAATCAATGATTTTATTATTAAGCACATTACAGAAAATAACTGAAATTTCAAACTCTCATTAATCTAATGGTAATATTAGCCGTTTCCTTATAAGGAAACAGCTGGCATTCATTGACCAAGCAGCCAGTACTGCTTTCAGTTGAAATTTACAAAATCTTTCTCTTAAAACAATTTTTCAAGAAATTATGTTTCTCAACTCTAGTAGCTGTTATTGCTCTTTCTAATATTGATGGGGGTTTCCTTCCTAACCTTTTGCTTGAAGTGGTGTGGAATGTCAACATCTCGATTACATCATTATTTTCTATTTGAGTTACATGTCATATTTTAGTTGATGCTGCTGTTCAAAGCAATTAAAAATAAATAAAATGAAAGAACAGTAATTTGACAGTTATAAATCAGTAAAAGACCAGTTCGAAATAAAAGATTAATTTTAAGTCATCCTGGGTAAGACAACTACATCTACATCCTGGGTAAGCCAACAAACTATGGACAACAGCAAGGAGGTTTTGAGGAGCATGGAATCACCTCTTAATTGCTGGTGTTCCCAGGTCCACCCTGACCAGGGGTCATAGCACCTGTTAGGGTCTCACCTATACGCAAAAAGTTAACCCCCAAACTGGGGTCAAAACAACTATGAAAGTGTAAAAATAGGTTTTAATACCAGCAATATATTTTTTGAAGAAAAAAATATTACCAGCAATACATTTTTGAAGAAAAAAAAAAATATTACCAGCAATACATTTTTGAAGAAAAGAAAAAAATATTACCAGTAATACATTTTTGAAGAAAAAAAATATTACCAGCAATAAAAATCTTGTCGGCATTAAATAACCCATTGAGGTGTCGATATGCCTTTAAACAAACCAAACTAATTTTAAGAGGTCTTCTTATACAAAAGTAAGTGACAAAATTGAAGAATACAACCGGTAATGCTAACAAAATATAAATGAAATAAGAACCAATCAATAGTGGTTTAACTTTCTTTCATGACCGCACCTAATATAAGACAGAAACTTTTACAGATATTGACTTATTCTTAGATATTCATTTTGAAGCAATGTCGTATTCATTTTAATAGCATTTTAAAATAAGGCATAAAAAAAAATGAATCATTAACTTTTTGCAGGTTATTCAAAGCTAGAAAATGTTTTTATATTATAAAATATTTTTGGAAATAATAATGACTTTACTGCTACAAATGCTAGCAACATGAAGTAGAATGATTCTATTGAATCAATTGCTATGTCAACTGCTAGGAAAGATGGTTTCCTGTATCATGCCAGAAAATATTTCTCTTCAGAATCCATCTTGCACACTTATAAATCTACCATTCATCCTTGCAGCAAATACTGCTGCTATATCTAACCTGGTGCTCCTGTTGTATATCTTGAGATTCTTGACAAAATTCAAAGATGGGTTTGTAACGTAATTGATCCAGATCTGGCATCTTCACTATCTCACCAATAACACACACACATATATATATATATATATATATATATATATATATATATATATATATATATATGTGTGTGTGTTTTTATGGTATAAAATTTTACAATAGCTAGAAAAAGTCAAATTTATATGGCATTTTTAAAAAAGCTAAAAAAGAACAACCGGTTTCGTCCCAGGACTTATCAAGTTTATTTTCTGGGATATAAAAAAATATATAACTGTGTAAATTAACTTAATATAACAAATGGAAGGGAAAAAAATATGAATTTCAAGAAAACTACAGTCCAATAATATTCAGACCCAGTAAGCATTCTCTCTGTTTAAAAAGGGAAACCCCCGGGATCCGATATACAAGGACTCTAGAACCTTGAGGTGATATGAGGAGTGGGACCTAGATAAAATCGAAAAACGGTCACCATTAAAATCAACCACACAATTCTTGCTATTTATTACATGCTCAGCATATATTATAATAAAGAGATAGAACAGTAAGATATATAATCCAGTGTTCTTATTAATTATTTTTACAAAACAGTGCTCAATGCAAATCTACAGAGCAGAAATATTATAAATGTACTAATTTAAAAATATGGTTCCATCGCTACAAAGGAATTACCATGTTTCAAAAACAGAAACTAAAAACTTCAAATGCAATTATAGAATTAAATTAAAGTGCCTACTCCTGTTGATTTTCAAGCAAATTTTTAAATAACTTATTTTGAAATTTAATGAGTTTTATAAGCACATACATTCATAATATTAGTTTCTAAGGATACGGGGAAATTCAATTATCATCCCTTGTCAAAATGATTTAATTCTATAATTGAAATTTTTAGTTTCTGTTTTGGAAACATGTTCTGTTGAGCCTTTTTGTTTAGTGCCTCAACTATATGAATTTAAGCATAGTACTAGATTGGCAACTAGGTCTCACTGTTTTACTGCTGACCTAGTTAGATGCAACTGTCTGTTCTATTTTAACAGCTTCTTTTCTGTAGTGATGTAGGCAATGAGTGTTGTGATGCAGGCAAGGTGTGATGTATGTTTTTTGTTTTTTTTATATACATTTGAGGATGTGGGCTCTTATAATTGTTTTTATTTATAGATGATTATTTTTGTTGTATAAGTATCGCTTCAATGATCATAAGTCTTTTTACTATTTTATTTTACTAGTATTTTGTTATAGTTTGTTAGTAGCTGTCTAATATTACTATGATCCTTTATGCTGCTTATTAATGTGTTGTCTGATGACACACTTGTGGAAAAAGTAACAAGTGTGTCTCCATGACAGTGTGGTTGTGGTATATCCTTATAATTTAAGAGCCTGCATTCACAAAAAAAAGTAAACAAATATATAGTCATCTGCAGACAGACTATTTGCTGTATCACAGCTTATCATCCAATTCAAGCCGGGATCGAAATCCGACCAATTTGTCATCAGTCAGAGATTCTACCCTCCAGCTATTGTTGCATGGCAGAGAGTAAGGGAAATTTTAGCATTTTTACTATACGAAAGGCATCAGTGGCTAAGAGAGCTCAATTCTAGTTGAAGAGCATTGCATAAGCAGCAGCCACTGTTCATAAAATCACCCCTTCCTCTCTGAGAGCACAAATTATTTCGAGAGCATAGTCATGCAGACAGACTGTTTCGTTGACACACACACACACACACAATCCTAAATGTTAATGTCAGGTAAAGGATACCTTGATTTCTTAGAAATTACTTGTGTGTATATCTTGAGACAATAAAGCCACTAAGAGGTAAAGAGTTATTGAGAGTGAAAGAATTGGAGAAAAAGAAAACATCATTAAGGAGAGAGAGAAAGAGAGAGAACAATGAAAGAACAGGAATTAACAAATCAGAAGATAATGATTGACATTGCCTTTAAATTTTTGAAGGTCAAAGTTGACAGGGAAGTAAGAAGCCGGAAAGGACTTCTACAAGTGAAAAGTACAAGAGAAGAAACTGTTAGTATACAACTTATGGTTACATCTAAGCATTTTAACTGTAAAATGATGAGACCTTGCCGCCATGTAGTAATGTCATGCCATCAAAACCCGCACCCAGGGTCATGTAGTAATGTCATGCCATCAAAACCTGAACCCAGGATCATTATCTGACATGGGGGTACCAATGTCATCCTTTTAGCAGTTGTCATATGAATTCTATTTTATACATTTATACTTTTCATTTTCCATTTCATAGGTTTCAATCTGGAAATGTTTTCTCAAATTGTGGATTGAAAAGAACAAAACAAGCTTGAGTATCATTGATGGAGCCAAACTACAGTGTTGCCGAAAAGCCCTGACCGGTAAATGCCGAGATCTTTGCAAGAAGGTAAGCAAGTCCAAGTGTGTGTTTCCCTAATTCTTCATAATATATATTTCCTCAACACTACAAATGTGCAGCCATGGATGGTTATTGATGTGAATGTGTGCAGAGTTTAAATATTTTGTTTATTTTGTACTATTGTCATTAAAAACAACATCAGTTCAATTTCCTCCATTGATGGGTTAAATAGTAGGGTAAACTGGGCTCACTTGCCTTGAGTGGCTGCCAGTATAGGATAACCACTTTTACTACAGCTGTAATATATACAACACTAATGAGTTACTGGATTTGTGTGTGTTTGCATAAATTAATAATAATAATATATATGCTAAAAGAACAAATAGGAAATGTGTATCAATCTAATATGTTTCACTTTTATTAAAGCTTCGTCAAAGATTTTTTTGTTTTCTCTCAATCCCTGACAAAGTTTTCATAAAAGTGGAACATGTTAGATTGATATTCATTTCCTAGTTGTTCTTTTATCATTCTGTCAGATTCCAATCCATATTTGTTCTGCATTTGATCTTATATATATATATATATATGTGTGTGTGGGTGTGTGACATATTTTATGCATGTTTTTCACTTTAATAAATTTTTATTTACTTTCATATGCTAAAATAAAAATAATAGTTCAATTAATAATTGTTTCTTTTAGCAAGTAAAAAAAAAAAAAAAAAAAAAAAAAAAATCCTTTGGTAGTTTGCCTTATTCAGCTGATTTGCAAAGCATAAACGGTTGTCTTGATCAGCTAAGCATTTCATAAACATAAACAATGGAAAAGATGCATATTCGCTATGTTTGTATTTTATAATATGATCATTGGATACAGTTAAGTAAAACATCAGTTCTTTTCAAAATCATGTTTATTTTAAATACAGTTGTACTTTTTTCACTACTGTAAATGGATATATAGTTTGGTCAATGACGTAGCCAGGGTCAGCAGTACATACGCTAATTTATATCTGATATATGATGTGACCCCCTTAAAATTAGCTTCAAAATTAGGTCTTCAAATGTCACATGATACACTAATACAGGGGTTTTCAAACTTTTTGACTTGCGGACCTCTTTATATTTTAGGCTTTACCTTAGGGATCCCCTTATAAACGCTTATGAAATTTATACATAAATATTTGCTGAATATAACATATAATTTTGCATTAATGCAAATGCCTAACAGCCAGTGAGAAAGCCAGAAATCACAAAATAGATCCAAAATTCAAATACTTTTGTTCCTTCTCTGCATGAATAGAATCCATTATCTTCATCAATTTAAGATATAAATTATATTAGTATATCAAATCTATGAAATAGTTTATTGAATCAATTTATTTCATGATCATATATATATATATATAAGCAAGAAATGGATATAAATCCATAGATATAAAAAATATATATATATATATATATATATATATATATATATATATATATATATATATATATATATATATATATATCTCCAAAATCTAAATATGTTGAACACAATTTTATGGCTTCAACTACAGATATGATTTATTGTTGGTCATTTTTTTTTTTTTATATTTGTAAAAGTATTGCTGGTAATTTTACTATAAAAATTTATATTTATACTTTCATATTGATTTATTTGGGGGTTAACTATTTGCTCATAGCTAGAACCCTAACAGGTGTACCACCCCAGGTCAGGGTGGACCTGGGAACAACATCAATTAAGAGTTGGCTCAATGCTCCTCAAAACCTCCAATCACCAGATCAGAGGCCAATGTTTGTGTATAAATATATATATATATATATATATATATATATATATACACACACACACTACAGTTCAAAAGCTTGAAGCCACCCTCAGAATTAGCATGGGATAAACTTGACAGAAGTATAAAAAAAAAAAAACTCTTAGCGTCATTGAAAAAAGAATTAAATCAACCATCAAACTTATACTTTGAGAAACTTTTGCAATGAATACCAAAAATTTGTGCAGCTAAAGGAGGCTATTTTGATGAGAGCAAAATTTAATCATAAAATGCTTCTTTTATTTTTGTCATAATAAAATTTCTAATAAAATTCATGTCATACTTTCTTAAAGTATGTATAACAATTTCCTCCTATTTAAAGTACAAAACAACTACTTTTTGGGCCAATCTAAAAAATTAGTATGAGTTCCTCAAACTTCTGCACTGTAGTGTGTGGATATATATATATATATATATATATATATATATATATATATATATATATATATATATATATATATTTATTTAAACACATTGTTAAATATAACAGACAATGAATGATTATTATGTTTGATCACAAAACATTCTAACCTCTGTATATTTGCTTTAATTTTAGGTGAAAATAACGACAAAAATTGTGAAACATTTGGATATTGTTTTATTAAGATGTTCCTTGATTAAGTTTTTGGTCATCTTCACTCAAATTTAACACAAATATACAGAGTTTAGAACAGCTCATGATCAAACATAATAGACATTCATTGTCTGTTATATTTAACAATATATGTTTAAATAATAATCTACTGCTCCTATATATATATATATATATATATATATATATTATAAACACACACCAGAATCAACATGTTTTATTAAGGTGAATTTAACTCTTTTGCTGCAGAAATTTTAATAGCATTAACTGCAGAAAGCAAATTAATCCAATGGTTTTGAAAGAAAACTCTCCTGATGCTGCAAAAGTGTATTTTTTTTTTTGTAAATAATTGACATGAGAATGACCAATCTTAAGAACTCCACATACAGAATTTAAAAGGAAAGTCAAAGACCTCATAAAATCAAAATGACAAGCAATATGGAACACCTTTCCTCAGAATAAGTTATATGAACATCAAAAAAAAAAAAAAAAAAAAATAAACACGATGACAGAAGGAAAGATACCTTACTAACAAGTGTCCATATGGCAAGACTGACCCACATACATCTGCTTAGAGAAGATGTGCCTCAGTGTAACCAATGCAATGAAGGACTAACAATAAAACATACTAATAGAATGTGATAACCATACACATATATGCAGCAAATTCTAAAAGTAACAAACATAAAAACAATTTGAAAATATAGCTTTTTCCCCAAATTATAGAGTTTCTAAAGTAAATTGTAAAAACTCATTTAATAATAAAAACAATTCAATGCTAGCAAAATGATAACAACACCCGGACTGAAATAACAATTAACCGACCGATTCTACAAAATAGGAAAAAAAATAAAAATAAAAAAAACTGTTTGACTTTGAATGACTTCAGAATGATTGATCAGTTGTTAAACATAATTAAACAAACAAAATTAACATCATTATGAGAATGACCATGAAATTTAATCGTCCTGGGTAAGACGTTAAACTACATCCGCATCCTGAGTAAGACACTAAACTACGTCCAGCAGCAAGACCTCTTGAGGAGGTTTTGAGGAGTGTGGAACCACCTCTTAATTGCTGGTGTTCCCAGGTCCACCCTGATCTGGGGTGGTAGCACCAGTTAGGGTCCCAGCTATGGGAAAATAGTTAAATATTACCAGCAATACATTTTTGAAAAAAATTATTACCAGCAATACAATTTTGAAGGAAATATATTACCAGAAACAGATTTTTGACAAAACAAAATATTACCAGCAATAAAAAAATTTTGTTGGCATTAAATAACCCATTGAGGTTTATATGCCATAAAACAAAATAAACCAAACCAATCTAAACCAAATACATATTCTATTCATACAAATCTATCCTAAAATTGTTGTTGGCATTAAATAACCCCTTGAGGTTGATATGCCATTAAACAAAATAAGCCAAACCAAAACACTATGAAAGTGTAAAAATAGGTTTTAATACAAGAAACACTTTGTAAAAAAAATATTACCAGCAATACAATTTTTAAAGGGAAAAATATTACCAGAAATAGTTTTGAAGGAAAAACATTACCAGCCTTACATTTTTGAAAAAAAAAAAAAAAAATTACCAGCAATGAAAATTGTCAGCATTAAATAACCCATTGAGGTTGATATGCCATAAAACAAACCAAACCAAGAAATTAAATTACACAGTGAAAAAAAAAAAGAAAATTGGTTGATAGTTTGTGGGTTCATCTTAAAATGATTTTCTTGTTTATAATCTCTCTCTCTCTCTGTAGACATTCAGCAGTTTGTGGGGTGACAGTTCCAAAGCTTTCCACACAGAATGCCTGACACCCATGCAGTCCCTTGTTGACCCAATGGAATCACCAATGCAGATGTGTATTAAACAAGGTAGGGAAATATTCTGAACTTGAAAGATACATTTTTATATTTTCTAATTGTTTCAAGGTAGGGAGAGAGGTGATCAAGAAAATAATTTTTCAGTACACCACCCACCCCTTGGCATATACTTACATATGCATATATGTGTGCAGTTTCAACCCATATTCTTTATTGATTCCATTTTTCATACCGTATCATTTTAACTCCACATTTTATATATATATATATATATATATATATATATATATATATATATATATATATATATATAATGAAATGGACGAAGTTCGACAATTATTTTAAGACATTTTTATGTTTTATACGTTCTTTTTTATAGATACAAATATTTAAGTAAATGCGCTGTTTTATAATAAACAGTATTAACAAAATTTACCAGCCTGAATGTCCGAGAAATTTTCATAGAAAATATGCATCCGGAGAGGAATTGAACCTGTATCCTATATGGAACCGTCATATAGCCTGACATGCTTTTACCAATTTACTTTTTTGAGGAAAGATTTCTTTTTCTTAGTTTGATTTTATTGTGTTTAAACTACAATTTTCCATGATTTTCTCACATACATTCGTGTCTGCTTGATGTGTATCCAAATGTAAACAAATGATGTCACACAATATGAAATGAACAAAGTCCGACAATTATTTGAGGACATTTTTATGTTTATACATTCCTTTTTATAGATACAAATACAGAAAATGAGAAAACATCAGACTATATGACAGTTCCGTATAGGATACAGGTTCGATTCCTGTTGGAAGACGCATATTTTCTATGACAATTACTCAGTCATTCAGGCCGGTAAATGTTGTTAATACTGTTTATTATAAACAGAGCATTTACTTAAATATTTCTATCTATAAAAAAAAATGTATAAACATAAAAATGTCTTAAAATACTTGTTGGACTGTCCATTTCATAATGTGCAACGTCATTTGTTTACATTTGGATACGCATCAAGCAGATATGAATGTATATGAGAAAATCATAAAAAATCGTAGTTTAAAAACAGTAAAATCAACCTTGCTAACTGAAACACTCCTCTGTGGTGAAATCGATAAAAGCATGTCGGGCTATATGATGGTTCTTCATAGGATACAGGTTCGATTCCTATTGGAGGACGCATATTTTCTATGACAATTTCTCAGACATTCAGGCTGATAAATGTTGTTAATACTGTTTATTATAAACAGTGCATTTACTTAAATATTTGTATCAATAAAAAAAAGTGTATAAACAGATTTTTATATATATATATATATATATATATATATATATATATAGATAAGGTATTGTTTTCCATAAGTGTCCATATATTGAAGTGTGTTTAAAAATAAATAAAAAACACATAAAACAAAAAAAAAAAATCATTAAAAATTTCAGTTTGACTGTTTATATGACATCACTTTCAGTGATTTGAGATTGATCCCATGAAACAGGAGAACACTGGAATGGAATTAAAAAAAACAGTTGCATAAATATACACAAAACAATCCTTGAAAACAAATGTAGCAATATTTAAAAGTGCTCAGGGGTGGGAGGATATAAAATAAAAGTAAATATGACCTTTGGCAAATTTACCCATTTGATGCCCATTTTTAAGTAGACGTTCCAACCATTTTATTTATTTTTCTTTCTTTAAACAGTGTACATTGCGTCTACTAACATGTGCATTTGAGACACTTAATAGAGAACACGCTAAAGAATGCATTTCCTTTATTAAACATCCAAAGTGTGCAGATAAGGAGACATAATACTGTTTTAAAAAAATAAAAAAAAAAATAAAACAACAGGACATCTGCTCAAATATGGGTATCTATTAGAAGTGACATTTTGACCAATAAACAGTGTTGGATTGAAAATTAAATCAATTCCCTAGAAATATGTATGATTGTATCTATAATTTTGTTTTTCTCTTTCCTCAGTGGATGAGCCTTGCAAACTCGGATGTGATGGCTTGCAATTCTGCACAAATTTTAACAACCGTCCAGTGGAATTATTTCGCAGTTGCAATGCCAAGGCAGATAACGCGGCTAAATACGAGCTTCGACATTGGCAGAAAGGAGTCATCATTCTACCACAGATGCGAATTCCTGTCAAAGGTTTGTGGAACTTATTTGGGTGTCAGAAAATGTTTTTGTGCTTATATGCCAAGTCCTTTGGCTTGGAAATGAAGAAAAAGAGTAAGTTAGTGTTCAGAAGCAGACAGAGAGAAAAACTTCCAATAGCTGAAGAAATAGGCTTATTTTTCAGAGAGTTTATTTAAGAATATGTTTATAGATAGAGTCCTTCTTCAGAATATTTTCTTAATTTCTGCAGTATTAAAAAAAAAAAAAAAAAATTGGTTATAATATATGACATGTTCAGCAGAGGAGGACTGTATTCAACGAAAAATTGAAAATTGCTTTTTTCACTGCAAGTTTTTCATTATATCATATCCAAGTATTTTACAAAAGAATTTGAGCAGATTACACAATATTTCAAACTCAAATTAGCTTTATATTTCATAACCATACAATGAGATAACATAAACCATAGATTTGTCTTCAGAATATCATTACGTTATTGTTACATAATTATAGTGAAATCATTAAGGATCTTTGTCAAAAGCATTAATAAATAAATATATACACACCCACTCGAGCATATACATATACAGGGTGTCCATAAAATTCGTGTGCACTTTTGAGTTCTAAATTTTTAAAAGCGCACACGAACTTTATGGACACCCTGTATTACATTCTTATTGTTTTTTAATATTTGTCTCATTATCATCACCTTTGCTTTGTATACTTATTATACATCCTGCAGACACACTCAGATTTGTCTAATGTCAACAGACATCATTTGATCTGGTGTAATGTGTTGATCAATAAGTGTACAACTTAGACTAAGTTTTAATAAATAGCAAGTTAACCTGAGTATATCTAATGGTTTCGTGATGTAGACACAATGATCTCCCCTTATCTGTGAGGGATATCTTCCAAGTAAACTTGAAGTAGTTCTGACCTCTATATGACATGTTCGGTGGAAGAGGGGGGCGTATTCAACAAAAAATTGAAAATGGATTTTTTCACTGCAAATTATTCATTATATCATATCCAAGTATTTTATAAAAAATTAGTCGATTACACAATATTTCAAGCTTGATTTAAGTTAATAGTTCTGTTATAACGTAGAAAAGGTCTACTGAATGAAGAATAACCAAAATGGAGGTTGGAAATGAAAATGGTAATCTTTATAACATCAAGAAAATACAATACTCGCCAGCAGCATGGAGTAGGTAAACCACTGCTAGTGGTGGACTTCTTAGAAAGCATATTACCCCCCCACACACACACTTAGAACAGTGTCCAATGTATTTATGAAGATTGGGACATACCCATAAGTGTCCATAGGTATGGTATATAACAACTTTGTAACCATACAATGAGATGAGGTAACATGAACCATGTCTCTGGAATATCATTACATTATTGTTACATAATTATAATGAAATGATTAAGGTTTTTTGTCAAATGCATTTTATTCTTGGTCGTATATTAATTTAAAATATTCCTTTTTACATGTTTTATTTTTGAAATGGAATAAGATCATTCTAAATTTCAGAATTTCACTATTGTCTATCAAAATGAATAGAAAAAAGCAATCTAAAAACAACAATAGAAAAATGGTAACAAAATGTAGACAAAATAGTTTCAGTTTGTTCAACTTAGGAAACTTAGCATTGCAGCCAAAGTATTCTAAAATGCTGCCAATAACAAGTAGAAAATGAAAAATACCTAACAACAAATCGAATATAGCATCAAAATTTATATTATTTTTATTTGTTATGTAATACATAATTGTTAACAATGTTTCCGTAAAACTTAATATTTCCTGTAATAAATTCTTTATAAATATTATTATTATTTTACTCAAGTGTAAGGTAGTTCTACATTTACTATTCCTTACGGCTAACCATGAAAAGAAATGTTGATCAAAACTGTCTAAAACCATTAAGTGTGTATAGCTGCAAAATTATCAAAAGTTGAATATGCCCCCCACAAAAAAGAATTCTTTGGAATAAAGAATTAACTTAAGAATGCATAGATGAAAAGAGGATTTCCAGTAATTAATCTTTCTTTATCTTGTCTCAAGCAGGTTGTTTTAGTTGTTGTTTTTCCAAAGCCACGGACTTGACCATATCTAAGATAATTGGAGCCAATCTGAAGAATTGTTTTGTTCATTTTTAGTCATCCTGGGTGGGAAAGAAAATATTTGCAACATCTTTTGTTAAAAAAAAAAAAAAAAAAAAATTAAAAATCTTTCCCTGTTCATGTGTTTCTCAGTCAACCAGGCTACACAGCTGGTCGCCTCTGGTCACTTCAGGGCTAGTAATTAATTTTTCTTTATCAGCTTATCTCCAAAAGAATCCAAAATAATCTAAGCCATAAAAGTTTTGACAGATGTCACAGAAATTAAGATGAACAAACCTGTCTCCAATCTTAAGCACTAATTTCTATTTTTTTTCTTCTGAATGGCCAATTCAAAATGGATGTTATTCCTGGCTCTTTGTCCAGAACAATTTAGATATTTTTGTGACCACCCATTTGCTTTATTGGCAACATGTTTTTCTATTTTCTAGGACCGACATCTTTTATGATACATTGTCTCTTTCTTGTCAACGGAAAGTGGGGAAGAACGGGTAGTCTTGGTTTTGCTCAATCTTACTGTATTCTTTCGAGTTAAATTTGAGTTCAATTCTACTTGGAACTCTTAATGATTTAATTTTATTATTTTCAAACAATTTTTTTAACACACTTTGTTTTTAATTTTCTTAACTTTTTATTCACTTTCCCAAGAATTTCAACAATTATCATCCAGTTAGTAGTCTCTTCTTTTTCTTTCTTCTGATTAACTCCATGAGGTCCCAGTGTCACACTCTAAAACTCTTTGTAATAATCCTTTCTAGTTGTCTAATCTAAAACTATGGCACCTTCCTTGATAAATATCCTCAAGAAACTGATTAAAGAACTAGAAAGGATTATTATAAAAAATAGACATATGTCTGTATTATTCCATGAAACACACACAGACAAAAATATATATATATATAAAATCAGAATGTAAGAAGAACAAAAATAATATAAATTCTAACGTTCACAGCATTAATACAAAAGAGGGCTCAATGCCGATAGTAGAGCAATAATAATTTATTATAATTTTTACATACGGACATAAACAACTTACTCACTACAAAGATGCATTCTTGTTTCACAGTTACAATGAGTTTCTGTTTGCAGTTCATCCCTGAGGATGGTCTTAAAGGAGATTGAAATACTTGGGTTAATAAAAACTATAGCACCTTCCTTGGTGAATTTCACCCTGACATCAAGAAACCGATTAGAGAACTAGAAAGGATTATTATAAAATAAATAGATATAATATGTCTATATTATTCCATGAAACATGTTTGAATAAAGATATGCTGCCTACACACAATATATATATATATATATATATATATATATACACACACAGGACAGAATAAATTAAAAATAGCACATTTACTTAAATATTTGTATCTATAAAAATAACAAACAGAAAATATATTAAAATAATTATCAGACTTACTCCATTTCATGATATATTTAGTGTATTGGGGTAGCAGATCATTATTTAAACATATATTGTTAAATATAACAGACAACAAATGTCTATTATGTTTGATCATGAGCCATTCTAAGCTTTGTATAGTTGCTTTAGTTTCAGAAGAAAACAAAGACAAAAACTGTCCAACAGTTGGATATTTTTTTTTTTTTTTTTTATTATGCTGTTCCTCGATGTAAGATTTCAGCTCACATAAACCATCATCAGAGTGGTTATATGGACATTACAATACTAATGCTATGTTTATTATAGACAATATTAACTACATTTAGTTTCAGGAGAAACTAAATCAACTATACAAAGCTTAGAATGGCTCATGATCAAATATAATAGACATTTGTTGTCTTTTACATTTAACAATATATGTTTTCACAATTTATATATATATATATATATATATAATATAGATCACTAGTGGTTAATAGGAAGTGTAAAGAAGATGGGAAACAGGTTCTTGGCTCTCTTTTTTTTTTTTTTTTTTTGCACCTAATGTTTTTGTTCCTTATGCTGTTTATTTTATTAAATTTTAAGTAATATGCTCTTGTATATTTGTGATAAAAAAAATATTACACAGACTAGAGAGAGAAGTTAAATTTATTTATTTCATTTTTCTTTATATTTTATGGTTTGATCAAAATCTTGTAATGATAGAGCATTGTGGGAAGTCAGTTACTTTCTGGGATGCTACATGAAACTGACCATTTTTCCAGCATTTCTAGTGATTGATCATAAGTTCTCTTTGAGGTCTGGGGGCAAACTTGTGTCCCAAAAGATGTTAAAGGTATGGAGCATCATTGAGAGTATAACCGCACTGAAGAAAATAGGCACCAGAGAAAAAGGAAATTCTGGGTGAATTGGTCCTCTAGTTAAATGTGTGTTATTTGTCATTGAAATTTCTGGGACACATCATGAGAAAGGAGGGCTTGGAAAATCTGATACTCACAGGGTGGATAGAGGGACAAGGGAAAGCAATGTGTGACATATTTCACGGGCTTAAGCAAGTGGATGGCAGAACAGGGTCTGGGAAAAATAACAAAATGTCAATGCTTATTAAGAGCTACAAGGGATAGGAAGAAGTGGAGAGCCATGATCGCCTACATCCTGAAGGGACACGACACAAAAGAAGTCAAATATGGCTTACAGCCATATGTTGAATCACCAGTTCTTGTCCAATCACTGAAGTTAAGCAACACAGAGCCTGGTCAGTACCTAGATGAGTGACATCTTAGGAATACCAGGTGTTGTAAACTGTGGGTGATGCAATGGATAACAGCTTGGAATGAGAAATGGAGGAGTGCAATTCAAATGCCAGTAAGGTTCATTACATTTACTTACATGCAAAT